>CM055819.1:33564632-33602808 GCA_029582265.1 Zoroaster sp. YZ-2022 | reverse complement strand
TTAACCTTCCTATACCCCTCCATGTCATACATGTATTTACTAGTGCCATTGTTAAATAGTGATGTTAAAAACCAGCCCCATTGATTGAGATTGTCTGTAAAGTTTGTGTCCGACTATTATTTGTTGACCCACAAAAAGTGGGGAATGCAACACTATAATTACTTAGCCTAAATTTGCTTGCAGTTGCACTAACGTTAGCAGTATTTAGACACGTTTATTGAATAGCAGTATTGGACAATTGAAACTTGTGAGAGAAAATTGTTTCAATAAACATTAATGATTGTCCATGAACTTATAATTATTTTCTAAAAAAAAAAATTGCCTAAATTTAATTGTTGTTACCAAAGAGTCTTTATTTACCCATCAGGTTGGACATTCTCCAGAAGCAAAATGAAGCTCCATTGAAGGTATGGGTGGCAGCAAAGACAATGGAGATATACTAACAGCATTACATGTATGGCAGGAATGGGAGAAACATGTTCCCACATAACTGCTGTACTATTTGCTGTCGAGGCAACTGTCAGATCGAGAGTGAGGACTTCTTGTACAGATTTACCATGCAGTTGGTTGGATCCTGGTTCATCCAAAACCAAAGTTCGATGTGCTCCTGCCACTGTAGATTTCTCAAGGCCCGAAACCAAATTGAAAGAACCATCTACAGACTCAAAGTCATCTGCAAAACCTTCTAATAAACTACCTCTACCTTCATCACATGCCAGAGATGAGTTCTACGAGGCCTTGTATAAGAGTGGTGCAAAAAGTACTTTTTTGTCAACTCTCCCACAATATAGCATTGACTTTATACCAAAGTTACATTCACTGCCATCATCTGTAATGACCTGCTACAAACCACAAAACTTGAGTCTTGATTACAAGGAATTGGGGGATAAAGCAGACGAGGTGCTGTCAAGACTAAGCATAACTGTTGAACAGGTGAGATATTTGAAAACAAATGAATGTTAACAGTACAAAAAATTGGTAATAATGCCATTATTAATGGCATTACGTGTACACTCACTATCTTTGAATCAAGTTATTAAGTAACCTTCATGTTAAGTTATAAGCTTATTTACCTTTAATATAAAAGTGAAAGTGTAACTTTGTGTGACTCTTCAAAACAATTCAACAACAAATAGATTTCAAAGGCTTGAAAATTAAGATTTACTATCCACAAAAAGGATATAAATTATGTACATTTATATGTTTTTATTGATTTTGTTTGTTATCATTATCATCATCAATCCAGATACACCCATCATTGGAGCTACACCAGATGGCCTTGTACATTGTGACTGCTGTGGTGATGGTGTATTGGAGTCAAATGTCCATCTTACTGCAAAAAGGATGTTCTGATGGAGACTGCATGTGCTGACCCATCATTTTGTTTATCCATGTCTGACAAAGGTATTCAACTGAAGGAAAATCATCAGTATTATTATCAAGTTCAAACTCAACTCTATTCAACCAAAAGGAAATACTGTGATTTTGTTGTGTGGACTCCATCACAAATACACATACAAAGGATAGCATTTAATGCAAATTTCTTTCAAGGAGTACTGGAAAAGGTCTGTTCTTTTTACAGGGTTTGCATCTTGCGTGAAGTAATTGGAAAATGGTTCACACAATCTAAGCCTTTAGCTGTGCAGAATTCATTAACTTCAGCTACATGTACAAGTGCTTCTTTTGGAAATGAAGGTCAGCCCACAGTGTGGTGTTACTGCAGACGAGCAGATTTGGAAGCACAACATGTCTCATGTTATTCTGATAAATTTCAAATAAAAAAGTTCCATACGAGCTGTGTTAAATTAAAAGTTGTTCCAAAGCGCAAGTGGTTCTGTACAGATTGTAGAAAACAGGAGGAATAGTTGTATATTTAAAAAACATTTTTTTTATAATATCTAAACATTTCACAGGTCAGTGACCAAGACTTTGTTACTAAAGACCATAGAGCAACATGAATATTTACCAGAGAGCTAACTCTTGATATCAATAGATATGTAGTATAAATATGACAAAGAGACAAAATGAAGGCAATATGTGTTTTGTGATGAGTCTTTGTAAATTTATTTTCAGCAAAATTTCCTTTTAAACTTGAGCACAAATCTCAGCTGAAACAATCATTAGTCAGTTTCTGACTGTACTACAGTTATATGTAAATCACAGCATTCACAGGTATAAAATCTGAATCAGATTAAAGGAAGTTGTTCAGTAAATGTTCTCATTGATAAATACATGAAATATTAAACAACTTTTTCATATATCTGTAGATGCCCTTCTAAACATTAAAACCCAAACCATCCCAACGATGACAGCATTTCAGACGGAAATATTTCTGAGGATTGACACCAGTATCAACTTTATAAACAACCAGTTTTCAGATTAAAAAACTAAACAATTTTGTTTTTCAATCATTATCAAAGCTATATTATGCCTTTAATTACACAACATGAAATCTCCTCTATGACATGTCTGTCAAAATTGCTGTCATATTTTAGAAAAGTGAATGGATATCTGGTTTGATTTACAGAAAATGGTGCCTACTCCACAATTTAATACTAGGGTAAAAACAGAAAAATAAATATTCAACTGTTTGATGACATTACCAATGGTGGATCCATTAATGTTTTGGAAGTGTTCGAATTTATGTTTGTTTCAGAAAAATAATGCTGTCTTTAGAAAACGTCGCACAGGACCTAGTTACAGTCTTTAAAATAATTTCATATTGAGCATAAAGTTCATAGAAACTTATTATTCTACTCAACAATCCCTTATCTTCATGAGCTTTTAAAGATGAGAGCTTTCAAAGATATTTTCTTGATAATAAGTGCTTGTGCTCATTTACAATGAATAGAGTGAGCTTTTGGATATTTATTTGATAGTTTTGAAATGATTTTGATTTTAATTTGTATACTGTACATTCCCTTTAAATTGGTTTGGGGTTGTAATATTTAGGCTATGTACCTCCAATAAAAGCACATGAACAATTTTGTCAAGAGTAGTTACATCATAAGTATTATCTTTTTTAAAGGGTAATAGGTATGATCGCCTCCAACATGGTAAATTTCTGCCTTACTACACCTATTACTCTCTCCCACATGTATGCGAACAGAGCAGTAACTCTAGTTGTCTCAACCTCCATGGCACATAACTGTTGCTTGCCTTTGGTGAATGATCGAGTTTGTAATTCAACACCATATGTACCAAATGTGTCCTGCATGCCAAACCCTCTATCAGGCAAGACAGTGTCACCTTGCAACAGTTTCCTTACATAACCACACTTTTCAGTTAATTCTTTGTCACTTGTCCTGCCTCCCCAACCCTTAGAAATAAAAAGTAATTGTACCTTGGGAGAAACCTTATCAAATACTTAACTGTATTGTGTGCTTTGTGATGTGAATATGTTTGTGATCGGGCGGTAAGTGAAGAGGGTTTCTCAATAAAAACTTCAAAACAATCTATAATACTTGAACACTTTGGAAATTTCTTCTTAAAACTTCTTGGCATTGTTTTCTTAATTCTTCCCTTGCTAGTCTCTACAGTCAATGGGACAAGCTGTGTGTACAACAAATTTAATACATTTGTGAAAATACGAGATACAGTTGATATATGAATATCCAAAATAAATGCAATATATTGGTGTTCATATTAACCCTATCCATACCGCGGGCGCCAAATGGCACATATTTGTGGTCATTGTTCCAGACCAGGGGATACAAATGGCACCTTTGCACACGTATTGTTTTACGACCGGCGGAGCTTATTGGCCCCCAGCCAAAATGCTTAGGCGAATTTCATGCCGGTCACCCTCTATCGACGATTTAATTAATCCGCGCATGGTTAGCGTCCCCCAGCCAGCGCGTTGTTTAAAAGAAAAGTGGCTGCGGGATAGTGGCTGCCGAATCGAAACTTAATCATGGACAGCGATAAATGCCATTTTGGCAGAGATATTTGATGATAGTGACTCGGAAATGGAGATCGACACGGAGAATGATGAAAGCAGCGATGATCAAGGTGATGATGAATCCTCAAGCGAAGGCGAAAAAGGACATTCGAGCGACGTGGATCTGCAGGATGAGGTATTTATATTGTGTAGGTCATGACCGTATAACATTAGTTAGGCACTACCCTTTTAACATCAGTTTTTAATTGGATTTTGGAGAATAGCTTCATTTTAAGCTGTATGCAACGAATTTAACATTGAGTGTAAATAAATGCCAGTTCTATTTTACGTATGCTCTTTTCCGCGTAATTTCATGTTTGACGAGATCGTGAGTAAACTATTGCCCCCCCCACCAAAAAACCCACACCAAACAGCTATCCGGTAATTAAATGGCCGCCAATTTAAAATGCCAGATGGCCACCATTGGCAGCCATGTTGGATTAAGATTTATCACGTGATTATGTTATTCATTTATGTATTCAAAATATAGAAGACGGCGTGTAACAATGTTATTAAAGACGAAATATATGCAATTGCATTATTTTTGCATGACACTAAAAAACAAATGGATATTTAATTACATTACAACCGTTGCCATGATAACTGTGGACCTTCCCCCCAAATTAAAATTATTGTATTACGAGATTATAAAAAAAGTCCCCAAAATTTCATCAATCTGGTCATCAAAAAACAGCGGAAATAGTGCCAATTTTAGGCACACTTTTCATAAATTATACTGTGTGATAGACGAAAAGCACCCTCATGCATTTTGTCTCTTCCCTTCCGCAGAAAATGCCAAATCCAGATGGAAGAAAACAGACTTCAGATCGGGTTGGAAAGAGATCAGTCATCTCAACAGGAAGCCGATGCAATTCCGGAAGCTCTGGTCCTGCAGGTGACTTCTCAGGCCTTTCTGCAGTACAGGTATTCCAGTTGTTCTTCTGCAGTGCCGTCTGGGATCTGCTTGTAGACGAAACAAACCGCTACGCAGAGCAAACTGTTTCAGAAACCTCCTGGACCCCCACTCACTCGAATGAAATGATGGCATTTGTAGCGCTACTGCTTGCTATGGGCATCAACAAGTCGCCTCAGTACAGTATGTACTGGTCAACATATGAAGTTCTACGGATGTCATTTTATCCATCCATAATGTCAAGAAATAGATTTATTTCCATTATGCGATTTTTTCACCTCTCCGACAACCGGTTGCCTGAACCAGCCTCTGGATGTGACAAGCTTAAGAAAGTTAGGCCTTTGCTGAATGTCCTCCTCCCCAAATTTCGCAGCCTCTATTACCCTGGACAGAACCTATCTCCTGATGAGAGTATGCTCAAATTTAAGGGACGCCTCGGGTTTCTACAGTACATACCCAGAAAACCGGTCAAATGGGGAATTAAGGCATTCTCTTTGAACGAGTCAGAGACGGGTTACACCTATTCGTGGATGCTGTACACAGGAGCTGCTGCCAAGGAGACAAAAACTTCAAGAAGGCTACATGTACATGTGTAGATACCGATTCATCCCCTCAAAGTGCCATCCTCTGACGTAACCATCCCAGGAGAAGTCGTCGTTGAACTTCTAAATGGACTTGAACATAAAGGACATGTAATTTATTGTGATAATTACTTTAACAGACCAGCTCTGGATATCCAAACTGTCTCAATTAGGATTTGGATGTTGTGGTCCAGTGCGTTATACTGCACAGGGAATACCGAATGCAGCCCACCCAAAGACAAATAGAATGAAAAGGGAGATAACCCAAAATTTTATGAGAAGGCTGGTCAGTTATGCATTGTTTGGCATGATAACAAAAATGTTGTACTGCTAACAAATGTAGGTGATTGCCAAGTAATTACAAAACAAATTCGGTGTAAGAAGAGCGAAAGTGGATTTCGTGAAATTGCTAAGCCCAAATCTATAAGATAACTACAACAAATTCATGGGAGGAACCGATCTCGCTAATCAAATTTTCAGTACTACACACATACACACAGAAGTTTGAAATGGTGGAAACGAGTGTTTTTCAGTATGTTGAACATATCCATGCTCAATGCCACGGTAATTTTCAACAGCATACCAACAAACAAGCATGTCAGTAATCTTGACTTCCGTCTTCAAGTCATAGACGGCCTACTCACAGGTTGGGGAACGTAATACAATGCTGCGTTTTACACGATCCAATCGCGAATAACCTTCCTGTTCGGCTGATGGAGAAAATGCATTATCCTGGCAAAAACCCTTCCGGAAGAAAAACGTGACTGCATTGTTTGTAGCAACCGGCGATTACACAATAGAAAACAAACGAGGATGATATGTAAACAATGTACATATCCGATGTGCGTAGTTCCTTGCTTTGAGAAATACCATACTTTGCACTTTGCATAAATTGCAAACAACCTATTTTGAGATAACCGACTTGCCAACAACTAATTATTGTTGTGGTAAGCAGACACCTTAGATTTATGTGTAAACTATATTAACGAGCATAATTATTCAACCTTACTGTTCAAAATAGAGTGCAATCGCCGGTGAATGTATTTTCATAAAAATTATAACCAAAAAGTGGATTTGTTATTGTAAATTAATCAGTTTTTTTGGCCACTCTTTGTACACATTCGAATCTCCATCACTCTTGGCTCCCCTACCCCCCTCCCCCCCCCTATTCAATGTTGGTCAACAACTGTGTTCGTGTGCCCACAATCCCAACCAACACTGAATGGGGGAAATACTGATTGAATGTCCTTCAATCAATAGATAGATAGTTCAGAATGGCGTAAGCATTATGTTAGAAATTGTAATGTGTCCCAGTATTCAATAAGGCTCTTACTCAGAAACAGATTAATCTGATAGAAAGTATCCAAAAAAGAGCCTGTAGAATTATCCTTGGTGTTGATTATGTATCTTACAACCTGGCCCTATCAGTATGTAAATTTCAAACCCTGGAAGTGAGAAGACACAATATCTGTGTTGATTTTGCCACTGCTTTAGCTAGCCATCCTCAGTATCAAAATTGGCTCCCTTTGAAAATCCTGTTGACTGTTTTTGAGACAAAGGTTAAATATCAACAGTATTTCTGTAAAACTCAGAGATTTCGTAACAGTGCCATTCCGTATTTTATTAATCTACTTAACACTACAACACACATATAAATTATTACATTATTTAGCCACATATTTTTAATTTCTTAATTATTTTATTACACCTGTTTTAGCATGTTTGTATGTATATACATTTTAAATTCTGAAATTGTAATTGTTTTATTTTAATTGTATTAATTGTAACACATTGTAAAAAGTGCACGCAATTCAGCCTTTGGCTGCCATGTGACATTTTTAGTGTAATAAACCATGAATGAATGAATGAATGAATGTAATCATGCAAAGTTTCAAATCTTCCAAATGTTATTTGTAATACTTAAAGTTGCATGCTGTACAGTGGAATTGCACACATGTGCATGTACATTAACTACAGAGTGTAGAGTGGTGGCGCTCTTCATTAGAAGCCACCAAAATTGCTATGGTACACAAGGGATTATCTGCACCAGTATTTACCTGGTATGGAAGGTCACACTGTGAAAAATGGGCTGGTACTGAAAGGGTTAAAACGTAAACGCATTAATGTCATCAGTAGCTGCTGAAAATTAGATAAAGATTTTGAAGGTCTCATAAATGAACAGATATAAGAGCCAGTATTGCTGTGAGGACATGAAATGAAGGCAGACCAGTTAAAGTTTTCACTTTTTCATCACCCCTACTCACTTACCTTAAAGAGGGGCTCTAAGGTCAAATTTAGTTTTGTGATTTTCCAATAACTAGAGTCCTTATTAAAGTGTGAAAAAATTTCAAAAAGAATTAGTCTCTAACCTCACGTTAAAGTGATATAAAATGTCATTTTATTTGATAACCTTCCTGTGTGAAATTTGTTAACATCCAAAGACAACAGTGACGTCACATTTCAAATAAATGGATCTCTACATTTTTGTACGGTGAATTTGCAGTTCATTCCTGAATCTCCACAATATTTGATCAAATCGGCGTTGAAATTGACTTTTTGACAAACAAAAAATTCCTGTATGGAATGTTACAGACTCGTTTACCGTAAGAAAATAGTGACGTCATGTTTCAAATATCGTTCTGAAAGGGTATCAAATAAAATGATATGTTACACCACTTTAAAGTGAAGTTAGAGACTTGTAATTTTTTCACACTTTAATAAGGACTCTATCTATTGGAAAATAAGTGCATCACAAAACTGAATTTGACCTTAGAGTGCCTCTTTAAAGTAAATTTTGGACAGAAATTTGGACAGAAATAAGATATAGAGCTTGATGAAGCGGCGTGTTTGGCTTCGCAGTAGTTGAAATCAAAGCTGATGGAGGTCCCTGTTTTGATGTTTGCAGACTTCTCTCTGCCATTCAGTGGAGACTGATGCATGTAGAAGAGGGTTCGGAGCCGTGCTTTCACAACAACGGGATTGTTCGAAATCAGTCATAGCCTCACGAACATTGCGACCAGCGGAGAAGAATGACAAAAATTATTCCGCATTCAAGCTGGAGTTGTTAGCAATACGATGGGCTCTGTGTCAGGTTTTACGAGTCTGCTTGATGGGGAATAAGTGCAAAGAATTGACGGATCATAACCCTCCTGAAATACCTGGACACGGCAAATTTGAGTGCGGCTGAGTTACGCATCGAACAGGACGGAGTAATCTAGCTAGCCACAGCCAAACGCGCTGTCAAGACTTCACCGGATACCAAAGCGAAGGTGTTTGTGCCAGGCATGGAGTCACACTGAACGATTCTGAGAGTCAACCGAGGAGCATCCAGAGGTCTAAGCGTAGCACCAAGGGAAACCACCAAGTAGGTACGAATTTTCTAGCGTTGTTTGCTTGCTCACTCAAGTAAAGAACATAATATGATGGCTCCGAATGAATTCGTAGCTCCGAATGATTTCCAAGCCTATTGTATGCATTTGAAAAAGCAATGATTTTTCCATTTTTAAGTACGTCACTGTTACGATTTATTGTGGGAGCCCTTGGGACTAAGGAACTCCTGAATCGCTCCGTTTGTATTGTTATGTTTGTTATGACGGGAGTTGTCAAGGAACATAAGCGTTATTTTTAGTCATAAAATAAATTGAGATTAGAGTAGTTTTGTGCAAGTTAATAACCCGTGAAGTCCCTATGGTTCTCCCTGAACCATATTAACCCGTGAAGTCCCCGTGGTTCTCCCTGAACCATATTTCTCACTTAGCGACAGTAGAGAAAACGAGTTGCCCGAAATTGGTTCTCCCTTGAACCTTTCTCACTTAACGAAGGTTGAGATACGAGTTGTGCGATACGGTTCTTTTCAGAACCTGTATCTCAGCTTCACGTTAGTTGAGATAAACACATGGTGTTACCGCAAACCGAAACGATATCGATATTCCACCATGCAAAGCCTCAAAACTTATATAAGTTAATAATTTTTGGTCAAGATGGCGGACCCCCTCCCCCTCCATTGGAAACGTGCTGAAATTTTCTGACTTTTCCTAACTATTCTTTGGGACCCCCTCACGCGAACATCAACGATAATAGGTGTCCACTGTTGCCATGGCAACAGTTTATTTTGAAGAGGTCAAATTGAATTTCCAATTTTTTGTTAAAAATACTTGATTTCCGATACTGTAAGATGTGTTGGTGCACTTCCAATGCATTCTGGGAATCCAATTTGGCCGCCATTACGTTTAATTTATATTTTGTTTAAATGTTTTTCAGAATATTGGGTCAAAATCTTTTTTAAAAATCATATTTTTGAAACAAAATGCCCCAAAATGTTGCTGATTGTACCCATTAGCGGTGATCTAAATTACGTCACACTGCTGCTTGTGAAACATTTGTGCCAAATTGCATGGCCAACGGATAACAATTAAGGAAGTAATGGGAAAAATACTATCTTTGACCAAAAATGAGGGAAAATTAACATATGTATAGCGTCCCCTAACGGTGACCTATGACAGTATTCATGGCCTCATTCGATAGATCATGTCAAAGCAAACACATAAAGTGTCATGAAAATCGGCTGATGAATACAGAAAATACGGAGGGGACACAATGGGCCACCACCCCCAGGTCTGAGAACGTAAACCAAAATGCCTTGAGATGAATTATGTAATGATTGGACACTTCAGATATCGATAACATAATAGATTTTAAAGAATATGTACATCCAAGAGAAGAATTTAAAGCTGAATAATTTTATCGAATATTATTTTATTAGAATGAGACTTGAAATCCTTCTACTAAATTTAGTACATGTAATATGGATGGATGTGAACACACATTTTGCATGATATTGCTGTGGTATTAATCTGACTTGTTCCAGAGTCACAATTGTAGTAAACACTATTATAATTCTAGGCCTGGTTGATAATAGCTCAACACTTACACAGTCAATGATTCACTTATTGTTTTTTATGTTTTTTAATTTTTTTTGCACAGAAGCTGTCTATTATTGTACTAATGATTTCTTTGTTTCTGTTCTTTTCTCCTAATTTGTTAATTGTTCATTGTTATTTGGTTATGCCATTCTTCCGCCTCCGTCGCTGGTCCATGCCTTTCCAACCGCCACTTGCAGCCAAATTAAATTATTGTTAATCCTAACCCACGGTGTCGAATCTATGTTAATGTGTGTCAAAAAACACCCCCGCCACAATGTGATTCAAGTTTATAATTTTAGTATTTTAATAGTTAAACGCGAGCGAAGATACCAACTTCAATCCATACATGTAGTTAAATTTCAAATACCGGTACGTTAGCAACAAAAAACAACAACGAATACGTCAGGAACAACATCTATAACACCAATATGGGCATACATTCTGGGGATGGGTTATAATAATAATAATAATATTTATTAGAACATACACTTTTAAATCAGTGGCACTCGTCAATCGACGGTGCGTTCTACATTAACGTAATATTCAGTACATGTGTTACAGGTAATTAAAACATAGATAATACAATATAGATGGGCGTAAAAACAAAAAGACTTAAGGTTATTATAAGTTAAAAATTTGAAATAAACGAAATATTCAAATACGAGCAGATGTACGTACATGTTTTTCTAAGTTTGGCCAGTCGAAAATCTGTATGAGCATTAATACATATATACACAGTTGTAACAATAATGAACATAACAATCATAATAATAGTGATCATAAACAATTAAAACAACTGTGCACAATAATGGTCAATAATAAAAATAGTTCTCATAAACAATATAAAAACAATACTGTATGAACAATAATGGACAATTATAATAATAGTAATCATAAACAATATAAAAACAATACTGTATAGCACGTACAAGCAAACCAAAGAAAGTAATTCCCCTTTCATTTCAGAAAATCTGCTTGGGGGTTCCAAGCAGAACAACAGTTGTGCTGAAAACATGCACAATAATAAAGACTTAAAAAAATAATTATAATTGTACATGTAGGCCTAATCAGAGGATAAAAACGATACTGCATGCACAATAATGGACAATAATGGACAATAATAATAATTATAATCATAGTAAATCATAAACAATATAAAAACGATACTGTATAAACATACAACAATCAAACCAAGGAAAGTAATTCCATTTTCATTTAAGAAAATCTGCTCGGAGGTTCCAAGCCTTTTTTAGGAACGATTTACAAAATGAATCAAAAATACAAAGGATATAGTTAATGTCAGTAGGCCTACAAGTATCACTATAATTCTCAGGTATGATCTCTTTTGATATTCCTAACATTAAACATAACTTAACATTAAGATTACTAGATATAAATAAATGCCAAATCTGGTTTAGATTATTTGTAACAAGTTCATATTCTAATTTGTGATACTCGGTGACTCTAATATCCCGAAGTGTTCTACAAATGAACAAGAAATGTCGTAAATCCTCTGTACCTTCCTTACAGAGGGACAAACACTATCTTTATCAGGATTCCAGGAATATGTGCGACCATTTATTGGGAGAGTGTTTGAACGTGCTTTAAACTTTAATGAAGCCGCATGGAAGTCAAGATTGCACATAAGATATTGTTCCAACTCTGGTTTACTTTTAAGAGCACGTAATCAGACAAAGAGGATTTCGACAAGACACTGTTAAGCCATTTATTTTGATAATTACTTGTACTAATATTGATACAATTGCGAATCCATGGATGGTTGTATAATGTATTTTCAAAAATGAAATCCATACCACAATCAACAAAGACTTTACGCATAAGATATCCATCGAAGTTTTTTGTTATCAGTGATTTCATGGATCATAGTTGTAGCGTTATATAATAATTTAGGCCACCTATGTGATGACATGCATCTCAGTCTGTTGAAGTACTTAATACGCAGTTTGTCTTGTACAACATTGATTGGTTCCCAGCCAAGCTCACCTAACAAACAATCAATCGGTGTATTTCTAGATGCTTTTAGGATACAACGTGCCATTTGATTTTGTAGGTGTTCTATTCTTTTGACATCACTATCACTTGGTACCCATACTGCAGAGCCATAAGTAATAGAAGAAAGACCTAAACTTTTCCAAAGCAAATCCCCGTAATATACACGTTTAAAATCATCTTGACCATCTATGATAGATTTAATATATCCAATGAGTCTATTACCTTTTTTAATTACTTCATTGATGTGCATATGATCATTAAGGTTTCTACTGAGCGTTACACCTAGATATTTATAGCTTTCAACTTCACCGATACATTTATTTCCGAGCTGCCAGAGTCTATTAACATTTATGCGTTTCCCTACGATGAGCACGTTCGACTTGGATTTCCAAGTGTTGGAAAAGTTCGCTGCTATATCTAACATTCTTTGCAACTCATACCCCCACTTTTAGTCCAGGGAGATGGTCCATAAAATCACCTCCGACTTTGATGGTCCGATCCAGTATAACAAATAGTTGAATAAACTCCTCGGTAGCACTTTTTAGAAATTTGAACAAATTAATTATTTCCCAAAATATTTTAAAAGCACATTTTCACCAAATTTTCCAAAACATTTCCCCAAAACTTTTCAACAGTTTTTTCCCAAAACATCACATTTTGCCAAACATATTCCAAATGATAATCATGATGTTTTGCTTACGGGAAGGGTACGACGTAGTGACGATCCAGGACGGTCATTGCGGCCATTTGAAATCACACCTGCCCCCACCCCCCCCCCCACCAAAACGCCTTAGAAAATAAATTTACGACATTAACCACCACCAACAATGCACACCCTGATGAATGGGAGAGTGGTTTGCAATTAAACTCAATGATTTATTTTAAATGTGTGTGTCCTGCGGTGCGTTTCCTAGCCTCCCTGCCCATTTGATATCGCCCAAGTCCAAGTTGTTGGTAGCCTCGTCAAATGTGCCAATCACCTACAAAAATTTTCAGAAATATTCAATCTCAATTGAAAGAATGTATGAATGGTAAGTTAAATATGCTGAAACGTGCATTGATTTCTACATAGACTTATTTCATGAGCCTCACTTAATGATACAAGTAAACATAACGACATTGCACCAAATGTGGATCGGAACTTTCAATTAATAAAAGTTTCTTATAGCAATCGACCTTAATATCAATTTGCCAGTTGATTTTACGCGGGACATTTGTAATTATTTCATTCTCATCAACTGTTATTTAATTCTTATCAACAAAATATAATGATTCAATATTGCAGAATATCTGACATGGAATTGAGGTCGAATTTATACAACAACTTACATTGAACGCTCCGTTGACAGTATCCGTCAGCTCCAACACTTCACAACGCCCATACACGTCACCATTTTCATTGATGTGTATTTGTCCAGTCACACCTTTCAGTAAAAAACAGAGAGGACCTGGTAAGCCGAGAAGGGGTTAGGGAACACGGCAAAAAGGGGCCACACTGTGAATTAGGGCACGTTAGGCCAAAAAAGTCTCCGGTTTCAGGTATCCACGCGCGTCGCCTCCAGACTCGCGCGTCGAACTTTTTAATTTTCTTTAAAAAAAAACAAAAAAAGATGGCCGAAAAAAAAGGGCGTCACCTCACCGATTTTGAAGCCGACCGATGACCAGAAACCGGAGACTTTTTTGGCCTTATTGAAACGTATCATAACGTTTGCATCTGATCCGCCAAAGGATGTAAGTAGTTAGGGCCTATTGACAGCACACGGGGGTACCTCCCAGGATTGGGGGATATATCCCCCACTTTTTGGCCCGGTGGATAGTCCATACAATTGTTCATGCGGTAAAAATAATAATAGTAATAAGCAAATGATTTGTGAACAAGCACAAAAGGGAAACATTTTGGTTTGCTTCAACATTTATTGTTTGTTTGTAATTTCTTTGTCTGTTTGGGTGTCATCTTTCTTACAGCCTGCAATACTACGTTGTACATTATGCACACACATTTCAATATCATCACCCCACTTTTCGACACGGATTTACACCACTGATAGCACAAATGGCAATTAGATAATACAATTTGTAAGCCATCACGAATAAATAAAGGGCCTACTGACTCCAAATTCAGCAATTATAGAAGTCCGTTTTTATAGGAAAAAGCCAATACTGTGATTCCATCGATTTCTTACCTTGAAATGTTCGGTTCCACATTTTCTTCGCGATTGCCCTGCCATCCCGTACGTTACCACCTTCGGCCACAATTTCATTGATGACGTCAGCGTATATAAGAACAGCATCGTGCCATGCGGCGGGATAAATAGTATCCTATCGGTTTAAACACGACAGAGAAATCATTCAGTTGTCATTATACTTAAATGCCTAGACTCAGAAGTATTGGTATATTATATCATATTGTTAAAAGGACAGCCGAAAGTATGGTAAGTTGACTAAGTTCATACTAAGACACGTTTTAAAAGCTTACAATGAACATGACAATCTTATAGTAGTTCAATACCTCCTTCTCTTGTTCGCCATACAGGATCATCTGCCTTGCTCTTAACTTATCAAGAAACTCATGATACTCGTCATTATCTGGAAGCTGGGCACGCATTACTAACAACGCCTTCAGAGCTTCGATCGACTGTTCATCAAGGTTCTCAAACTGAAAAGGTCAAGTGGTTGTTATAGTCAAATCATATTTGTTAAATGATTTCCATCAGATACAAAATTATTTACATAAACCAGGTTGGAATTTTTAATTAAAATTTTTAAATAAATATTTGAAAAAATCGTTAAGAACTAATTGAGCAGAAAATGTCATTACAGGTTAGTTTCTTACCGTACTTTATCATGCATAATGAACTTTTATTTGTGCTTTAAGGAAAACTACCGGTACCAATTGTTATACTGTCATCGATTTAACACCTTTGTTTATTGTAAGGCTGTGCAAATTATATACAATATCTTTAATTTGTCCTTCTTATGCGTTGACGCACCTGTTTTGTTTTCGTGCGATGTGTTATTTGTAACCTCATAACTTGTTTAACCCTACAAAATATGAACAGTCCATTTGGAGAATCATTAACTCACCTGACTGTTCGTCTTCCACGCTGTAAGGGGAAATGGGGACCAGTACAGAAATACATGCGATCCGTCTGTGTAGCCAAGACGATGGGCGTGAACCATTACATCAACCACAGGGGAGGTGCTTAAGAAGATAACTAAAACAAATAAAATCCACAGAATATAAACAACTTGTAATCAAGAAAAAAAGGAAATAAATGTTTTACCTCAATGGGGTGTAGGTTAGCACTGCTACTTGCTTTTCCATATAAGTTGAAGTTGATACACTAACAAACGGTCAATACCGATTCTATGCTAATCTATGGAAATCTCGTACAAATAATTATCTGACTATTAATATAGATCAAATAAAAAACTCGTTCTCTTATATACCAGATTATCAAATTAAAAAGTATCATCTAAAACCTTACTTGAAGTGTAAAGTTGGTGTTATTCCTTTTAGAAATTATGGTGTGTGAATTTTTATCCTATACGGGAATTGTTATGTCGAATTTACCAAATGGCCGGCAAAACATAAAAACATAAGAAAACATTTAACAGTGGTTCGTCATTTTCTCTAAAACGTGAACATAACTTTCACGTGTTAGTTTTGTGATGATACTTGGACACGAGAGGGTTGAAATGCACAAATACAAAAATTGTAGGCCTACCCGTTCTCTTCAAAACAATATCACTACTGAATGGTTCATTATTAAGCCAATTTCGTTTTGGCAAATTTCATTGTCAATACATTGTAGGCCCTACTGTTTAAGAATAATTATTGAAAACTAGAGGGTTAAAATGAACATACGTAACCAAATACCAATGTTGTGCAATGTACACCTTACATTTCAGAAACTCTTCAACTCCAAGGATTGTTAAAACGTTTCTGCAAAACACTTGTTTTTTGAATGGTTTATTGTTATTTTAGGACAATTTCGTTTAGGCAAATGTTATATTTTGTACTGTTTCAGAGTAATGCTACTAAATAATTCATTTGCACTGATGGGTACGGTATTGTATATATTGTATATTGTTTTGCTTTTTTATTTTAAACGAAATTTGAGTTTCGCTGGCAATAAGAATACTTACTGTCAGCAAGTGAGGCAGCGTTCTTGAGAGCAGCGTCGAGAGTTGGAAACTGATTAGCAAAGACCCTCAATAACCGTTATCCCATATGTCCTTCAGAGACTCAAAGATAGCTAATGGGACAACTTCTCCGTAGTACATGCTATCATTAGGACTCACTCCACGCAGTATTACATCGCCACCACCCAAAACGTTCAAAAAGCGCTGATATGAAACTGGTCAGCAAACTCAAAGTAGACGTCGTGCGAGTAAGGGTTTGGAATCGCCTTTTATCATGAAGCAGCGTTGAAGTTGAAGCTCCAGAAACTACTGGAAGATTCCAGTAGGCTGCCATGTCAGCTACAGGTATCATGTCAACGGTCACCGGAGGCCCTAGGAAGGCATCCACGCAGTAGTCATGATAAAACGAGGCAGCGATTGCGCCAGCCAGCGGATCGCACCGGACGGTTACAGCATTGGTCGCTATTTATGAACGACATGTTAAAGTTCTTGTATTCTCCATCTTCGAAGCGTTTAGCAATCGTTTCTATGGCAATTTCAGTGGCAGGAAATAAGAAAACTTCATTTATACTCAAGTTAATGTCACCAGCTCGATGAAGCATGCCTACTTTCACCTCAACGTCAGCGCTAACCACTACAAGAAGGAATGAAAACGCAATCGTGACTGCCAACATTATGCTATTCAACAATATACCACTGCCGGAAAATTATAGACCTAATAACCTGTGTGTCGAAAAATATTTGGAGGATTGTTCAGGCTCGGCAGAATAATGGCTTTATGAGCTATAAAGAGCTTATTATATATCAAGCACACACCCCCACACCCACACCCCCACACACAAACTACGCCCACTTCGCACGTGCTGACTCCAACGATCATCAGAAGCCTTTTTTAAAGGATTTACGCAAGAAATTAGAAAGCTCGGGACTTTTCTTGTAAAGACTAAAAATCGTATTAACAAAATCAGTTTTTGCCCAAGAATCACTGTTGAACGTTAAAATCAAGGAATTTAGGTTAAATTATACACACAACGGTATGCCAGCTTTAGAACCGGAAATAGCGAAAAGAGTGCGCGTACTACAAAATTAAATGAAAGCTATAGGCTATAGTATAGCTTAGATCATAGAGAAGCTTAGATGAATGCCAAGAATGTAGCACAGGATGATGTGTTGAATTTGAAAGAGTAATATCATTGGTAAAAATAACAGTTTGACTGATTGGTTTGTGCCCTGGATATCACTACGATATTTTTCTGCAGATCAGATTACCATGGAACAATCTCCCATCATCGGTAGGCTAAAATTGAATTTTGGAGTTAACTTTCCTTAAAAATAAAATCATCCACAGCCGTAAAGTACAACCACACAGACAGGCTTTGCTTCTGAATAAATTTTGTTTCAAATTTTATTAGGCCCTATGTAAAAATGTAAATATTCCTCAAAGCTATGAATAACTGTATATAGGTTTTCCTTAATTAATTTTACGTTACACATGGAGTGCTATGGTCGAACGGTTATTATTAACATAAGGATACGTAAAGTATTATCACACAGACATCAGGATTTGCTTCTGAATAAGTTTTGTAATTTTGTAATATTAAAAACAAAACACCGGGTGGTTCAGATTTCGTTTTGAATTTTATTATGTAAAAATTTAAATATTCCTCAAAGCTATGAATAACTGTATACAGGTTTTCCTTGGAATTAATTTTGCGTTAAACATAAGGGTACGTAAAGTATTATCACACAGACATCAGGCTTTGATTCTGAATAAATTTTGTTTCAAATCTTTTTATATAAAATTTTTAATATTCCTCAAAGCAATGAATAACTGTACACAGATTTTCCTCACGCACAAATCAACAATTCTAGCATATGAATTTCCATCGGATTTCAAATGGGAAAATAAAGAAACACGTAAAGAAACTCTTGATTACAGATGGGTCAATTAGGCTGCCGATTCAGTTCGAACGTATGAAGTAGCAATGCACAACCGTATCCACAACTCAGTTTAATCTCGCTGTACAATGTACATGATTGTGGACCCTATACTATAGCCTATCAATTTCTCAGGCCTACACCCCCTGGATAGTGTATCGAGCACAAAACGTGAAACAGAAACCTTGAAATTCTTGAATTTAAAAGAATTAACAAATATTCAAACATTTAGTTACTATAACAAATGCTGGCACTTATTGGTCGGGATGTTGCGGGCAACGGCGCACCCAAGGGGGGGGGGGGGCTCGGGGGGCTTGAGCCCCCCCAAGAGGGTCCCCGAAAAAATAAAGGGACAAAAAGAAGAAGGAAAAAAAGAAGAGAGAGCGGGGGAGGAGAAAAGTTGCAAATGTTTTTTTTTCCCCGGCCCGGCGGCAGGGTGGTTCTTTTCATCTTGTGCCACTCGCATTTTGTTTTCTTCTTTCTGCAAAATTATTTTATTATGATGTCTCATGAAATCTCACTATAATTGTTTAAATTTGTAACAATAACATAAACATTTGAAACCAACGTGCCAATTTGTCCGGGCTAATTTAAGTGTTTTTCCCTTTTCAAGGGGAATGCCGGACAAGTGTAAGGAAAAAAGTAATACATTTTTGTTTACCCACAATGATTTATTTTTAGATGTTGTATAATGAATATGCATGAACATGTAACTCTGGTGCAACGACCAAATCCAATCTTATTTTATCATGTGTTGCTTCCTTTTCTCCATTTTTCTTTAACTCGGCTATGTGCAGGGCATTAAAAAGGCCTGCAATCCTACCCTTTTCAAATTACACATCACATACATGCCCAGGTTAGGGTTTTAATTTTATTTTTTAACAGTAATCTGATGTAAATAATTATTATGTGACACCGTTTTAGCAACAAAAAAGGAAAAATATTACCGGTAGGATCTGGGTTTGCCGCCCACTTGTTCATGGAATTTGCTGCCCACTGATGGAAAGTAGGTAGCACCGCCCCGGAACGTCCGCTATATAATTATTTAGGCCTAAAGCAAAAAATCTTGCCGACGATATACACTCAAGTTCATATGACCATGGGAGGTTACCAAGTTCCTAATGGGAAGATCCATCCATACATATTATACATACATACAACCCAAAATTACATACATACGTACATATACATACTAGGCCTAGTTGATTTGTGAGTAAAATTTTCTTTGAGCCCCCCCCCCCTAAGACAAAATCCTGGGTGCGCCGTTGGTTGCGGGGGTAGTTTGGTGGGGCTAGGGTACGAGGTCACGACTCCTAGTCCCTACCTTTCCGTCTCTCCCCCAATCTTAACAATAAATTGCTGACACTGGTTGTACTGACGCTGTTACAATATGGGCCAACATACGAGGGCCGCAAACGTATTTTATTGCCAACTTCCGCCGATGGCGGCGCCCGACCTAGTATCCCTTTTGCCAGCATGTGGCCGATATTAGAAGATGGGTAGTATAGGCGGGGCTAAATCATATTTCAGTGATGACCACCCAGCAGATTAACGTTGTGCCGGTTGGCAATAATCAGGGTAATCAGGGCGGTCAATACCCCCAATAATTATCGCTTCTCAACGAAACCTTGATGTTTTTATGTTTAATACAGACATCCAGATCCAGACATTACCGGTAGTCTATAAGCGGAGTGAGGGATTCTAACCTTAGTAAATAGGCCTATATAATGGGTTTTTACCATCAGCTTGCTTGAATGCTCGATTGCAGTTGGACATGTATAATTATATTACTTGACGTCAATATTCAAGTCTTAGTCCCTCCAGCAGAGCCACCAATCGGGGGACACCGTACGACGTACCTTGTGTGCTGAATTTCTCGGGCCAGAAATCAGACCAGACTGAAGTCAGCACCGAATTTGGTGCTAGCACGAAATTTGGTGCTGGCACCGAATTTCAAATACCGCAAAAGACCGTCAATATACGTCATTAAGTGTAACCGTACAGTACCATAGAAAAATACACAATAATGATTCGCACAATTTTGACGAGAAGTGTTCCATCGTAAAATAGCAAAATTGTAATTTTTTTCTTCACAGATGTATTCATCACATCTCTAGCTATAATCTATTAGCGCCCCCAATTAATCGATCCACTAATTAATCCAGCCGGACTAATTAAAGAGTGCATACAATTATCCAATCGGCATATCCATATGTACAATGTACGAACGGCATACCTATCTTTGACCGATAGGTTTCCATTGTAAAATGGCAAAATTGCAACTTTTTTCTTCATAGATGTGTTCATAACATCTGTGGCTATAATCTATTAGCGCCCCCAATTAATCGATTCACTAATTAGCCCCGCCGACTAATAAAAAAATGCATATAATTATCCAATGGGAATCTGCACATCTACAATGTACGAACGGCATACCTATCTTTGACCGAAAGGTTTCCATTATAAAATGGCAAAATTGTAATTTTTTTCTTCATAGATGTGTTCATCACATCTCTAACTATAATCTATTAGCGCCCCCAATTAATCGATCTACTAATTAACCCAACCGGACTAATTAAAGAGTGCGTACAATTATCCAATCGGCATATCCAGATGTACAATGTACGAACGGCATACCTATCTTTGACCGAAAGGTTTCCATTATAAAATGGCAAAATTGTAATTTTTTTCTTCATAGATATGTTCATCAAATCTCTAGCTATAATCTGTTAGCGCCCCCAATTAATCGATCCACTAATTACCCCAGCCGGACTAATTAAAAAGTGCATACAATTATCCAATCGGCATATCCATATGTACAATGTACGAACGGCATACTATCTTTGACCGAAAGGTTTCCATTATAAAATGGCAAAATTGGTAACTTTTTTCTTCATAGATGTGTTCATCACATCTGTGGCTATAATCTATTAGCGCCCCAATTAATCGATTTACTAATTAGCCCAGCCTAACTAATTAAGAAATGCATACAATTATCCAATCGGCATATCCTTATGTACAATGTACGAACGGCTTACCTATCTTTGAGCGATAGGTTTCCATTATAAAATAGCAAAATTTTCATTTTTTTCTTCATAGATGTGTTCATCATATCTGTGGCTATAATCTATTAGCGCCCCCAATTAATTGATTCACTAATTAGCCACGCCTGACTAATGAAAAATGCATAGAATTGTCCAATCGGATATCTGTCACCGAGATGATGGATTTACTGTGCGTTTACACCAATTGACTAAAGTTGACGCTGTTTGGGTGTAAGTGAAATTTGATGCCACGCGAAATTTGATGCTAGCACCAAATTCCAATCACAGCCAAAGGGCGCAATATCCGTCATTCAGTGCAAACGTACAGTCTCATAGTAAAATACACAATGATGATTCGCACAATTTTGACGAGAAGTGTTCCATTTTAAAATGACAAAATTTAAAAAAATTTCGACATAGATGTGTTTATCACATGTGTAGCTATTATCTATTAGCGCCCCAATTAATCGATTTACTCATTAGCCCAGCCTAACTAATTAAGAAATGCATACAATTATCCAATCGGCATATCCTTATGTACAATGTACGAACGGCATACCTATCTTTTGAGCGATAGGTTTCCATTATAAAATAGCAAATTGAAATTTTTTTCTTCATAGATGTGTTCATCATATCTATGGCTATAATCTGTTAGCGCCCCCAATTAATCGATCTACTAATTAGCCCAGCCCGACTAATTAAAGAGTGCATACAATTATCCAATCGGCATATCCATATGTACAATGTACGAACGGCATACCTATCTTTGACTGAAAGGTTTCCATTATAAAATGACAAAATTTAAAAAAATTTCGACATAGATGTGTTTATCACATGTCTAGCTATTATCTATTAGCGCCCCCAATTAATCGATTTACTAATTAGCCCAGCCTAACTAATGAAAAAATGCATAGAATTGTCCAATCGGGATATCCGTCACCGAGATGATGGATTTACTGTGCGTTTACACCAATTGACTAAAGTTGACGCTGTTTGGGTGTAAGTGAAATTTGATGCCACGCGAAATTTGATGCTAGCACCAAATTCCAATCACAGCCAAAGGGCGCAATATCCGTCATTCAGTGCAAACGTACAGTCTCATAGTAAAATACATAATGATGATTCGCACAATTGTGACGAGAAGGTTTCCATTATAAAATGGCAAAATTGTCATTTTTCTTCATAGATATGTTCATCACATCTCTAGCTATAATCTATTAGCGCCCCAATTAATCGATCCACTAATTAACCCAGCCAGACTAATTAAAGAGTGCATACAATTATCAATCGGAATCTGCACATGTACAATGTACGAACGGCATACCTATCTTTGACCGAAAGGTTTCCATTATAAAATGGCAAAATTGTAATTTTTTTCTTCATAGATGTGTTCATCATATCTATGGCTATAAGCTATTAGCGCCCCCAATTAATCGATCTACTAATTAGCCCCGCCCGACTAATTAAAGAGTGCATACAATTATCCAATCGGCATATCCATATGTACAATGTACGAACGGCATACCTATCTTTGACCGAAAGGTTTCCATTATAAAATGACAAAATTTAAAACATTTTCGACATAGATGTGTTTTATCACATACGTCTAGCTATTATCTATTAGCGCCCCAATTAATCGATTTACTAATTAGCCCAGCCTAACTAATGAAAAAAATGCATAGAATTGTCCAATCGGGATATCCGTCACCGAGATGATGGATTTACTGTGCGTTTACACCAATTGACTGAGGTTGACGCTGTTTGGGTGTAAGTGAAATTTGATGCTAGCACCAAATTCCAATCACAGCCAAAGGGCGCAATATCCGTCATTCAGTGCAAACGTACAGTCTCATAGTAAAATACATAATGATGATTCGCACAGTTGTGACGAGGTTTCCATTATAAAATGGCAAAATTGTCATTTTTTCTTCATAGATATGTTCATCACATCTATAGCTATAATCTATTAGCGCCCCCAATTAATCGATCCACTAATTAACCCAGCCAGACTAATTAAAGAGTGCATACAATTATCCAATCGGAATCTGCACATGTACAATGTACGAACGGCATACCTATCTTTGACCGAAAGGTTTCCATTATAAAATGGCAAAATTGTAATTTTTTTCTTCATAGATGTGTTCAGCATATCTATGGCTATAAGCTATTAGCGCCCCCAATTAATCGATCTACTAATTAGCCCCGCCCGACTAATTAAAGAGTGCATACAATTATCCAATCGGCATATCCATATGTACAATGTACGAACGGCATACCTATCTTTGACCGAAAAGGTTTCCATTATAAAATGACAAAATTTAAAACATTTTCGACATAGATGTGTTTATCACATGTCTAGCTATTATCTATTAGCGCCCCCAATTAATCGATTTACTAATTAGCCCAGCCTAACTAATGAAAAAATGCATAGAATTGTCCAATCGGGATATCCGTCACCGAGATGATGGATTTACTGTGCGTTTACACCAATTGACTGAAGTTGACGCTGTTTGGGTGTAAGTTAAATTTGATGCCACGCGAAATTTGATGCTAGCACCAAATTCCAATCACAGCCAAAGGGCGCAATATCCGTCATTCAGTGCAAACGTACAGTCTCATACTAGTAAAATGCACAATGATGATTCGCACAATTTTGACGAGAAGGTTTCCATTATAAAATGGCAAAATTGTAATTTTTTTCTTCATAGATATGTTCATCACATCTCTAGCTATAATCTATTAGCGTCCCCAATTAATCGATCCACTAATTAGCCCAGCCAGACTAATTAAAGAGTGCATACAATTATCCAATCGGAATCTGCACATGTACAATGTACGAACGGCATACCTATCTTTGACCGATAGGTTTCCATTGTAAAATGGCAAAATTGCAACTTTTTTCTTCATAGATGTGTTCATCACATCTCTAGCTATAATTTATTAGCGCCCCCAATTAATCGATCCCCTAATAAGCCCAGCCCTACTAATAACAATAATACAATTATCCAAGCGTGATATCCATAATGTATAATGTACTAACGATCGGGATCTCCATATATAATGTACGAATGGCATGCACATCACGGTATTTTTGTAACGGTTTAATTCTTGTTTAACTCTTCAACATAAACGCTTGTTGAAATGCATCGAGGTTCAGTCAGAATGTTTCACCCATTTTGATGTACCAAGCAATTTGTTCAAATTGAAAAGAAAAGTATAAGTGACTCTTTAAAATATGCATGAAATTAAGTTCAGGATAACGGGCGAAGGTGGGTACGTCATTGGAGTAGTGGAATTTGCCTGCAAGCAACAAAACCAATTGCAACTTCGTGTGCTGTCAGGGACGCGATGATATTTAATAATTGACAATTTGCAAAGCGTGGAGTACATACGTAGCCTTTGCGTAGCTCGTTTTATAACATTTTATTCGAAATAAATTAACAATTATTCAAATTAAACATTTAAATTGGTATTTTTTGACCATCACTAACAATTACCCCCACAATATTATACCAAGCACTGTATTTTTTATTCTTCTATCATCTAGTACTATAAGTAGTTTAAATGCACATCTTAAATGGTTGAAATGGTTTTCAAAGGTTGATAAGGGATTGTACCTTAATTATGGGTTTAAAATAACTTGGCTCCTTGGCTAGTACGTAGAAGTTGTGTTGATTTTTGTTTCTTTTTTTTCGCCGCAAATTGTTTGAGCAACTGTGTTGCGCCCTCTAACGCGGCTCATAGTTTCAGATATCAAGACTAGGCCTAAACTATTATCACCATCGACAGCGGTCATTCAGTACATAACTCAGAATATAGCGCCCGTAATATTTATATGAAATATGGTCATGGTAAGTCAAACGTTTGTTGTATCCGCATTAATTAAATGTATCAATTACTTAGTTACAAATATATCATTACATAACCCACGGCCAAAAGCGACCAGGACTTTCTTTTTTGGTATTAGGCTCCGAGCAGGAAGAAACAATTATGTGCCGTTAGCTCAGCGAAATTGAATGTCCCCAAATATTGTGGGATGGTGACGGTAATTAAATTATAACTTGACTGATGAAGAAACGAAAAACTTTATTTTTGTACATATGGATATGCCGATTGGATAATTGTATGCACTTTTTAATTAGTCCGGCTGGGTTAATTAGTGGATCGATTAATTGGGGGCGCTAACAGATTGTAGCTAGAGATGTGATGAACACATCTATGAAGAAAAAAATTACAATTTTGCCATTTTATAATGGAAACATTTCGGTCAAAGATAGGTATGCCGTTCGTACATTGTACATATGGATATGCCGATTGGATAATTGTATGCACTTTTTAATTAGTCCGGCTGGGTTAATTAGTAGATCGATTAATTGGGGGCGCTAACAGATTATAGCTAGAGATGTGTTGAACACATCTATGAAGAAAAAAGTTGCAATTTTGCCATTTTATAATGGAAACCTTTCGGTCAAAGATAGGTATGCCGTTCGTACATTGTACATATGGATATGCCGATTGGATAATTGTATGCACTATTTAATTAGTTCGGCTGGGTTAAATTTGGTGGATCGATTAATTGGAGGCGCTAACAGATTGTAGCCAGAGAGATGTGATAGACATCTATGAAGAAAAAAATTACAATTTTGCCGTTTTATAATGGAAACCTATCGGTCAAAGATAGGTATGCCGTTCGTACATTGTACATGTGGAGATTCCGATTGGAAATTGTATGCATTTTTATTAGTCGGGCGGGGCTAATTAGTGAATCGATTAATTGGGCATTAGATTATAACCAGATGTGATGAACACATCTATGAAGAAAAAGTTGCAATTTTGCCATTTTATAATGGAAACGCTTTCGGTCAAAGATAGGTATGCCGTTCGTACATTGTACATATGGATATGCCGATTGGATAATTGTATGCGCACCTTTTAATAGTCCGGCTGGGTTAATTAGTGGATCGATTAATTGGGGGCGCTAACAGATTATAGCTAGAGATGTGATGAACATCTATGAAGAAAAAAGTTGCAATTTTGCCGTTTATAATGGAAACCTTTCGGTCAAAGATAGGTATGCCGTTCGTACATTGTACATATGGATATGCCGATTGGATAATTGTATGCACTTTTAATTGGTCCGGCTGGGTTAATTAGTGGATCGATTAATTGGGGGCGCTAACAGAATTATAGCTAGAGATGTGATGAACACATCTCTGAAGAAAAAATTACAATTTTGCCATTTTATAATGGAAACCTATCGGTCAAAGATAGGTATGCCGTTCGTACATTGTACGTATGGAGATTCCGATTGGATAATTGTATGCATTTTTTTATTAGTCGGGCGGGCTAATTAGTGAATCGATTAATTGGGGGCGCTTAATAGATTATAACCACAGATGTGATGAACACATCTATGAAGAAAAAGTTGCAATTTTTGCCATTTTATAATGGAAACCTTTCGGTCAAAAATAGGTATGCCGTTCGTACATTTGTACATATGGATATGCCGATTGGATAATTGTATGCACTCTTTAATTGGTCTGGCTGGGTTAATTAGGTAGATCGATTAATTGGGGGCGCCAACAGATTATAGCTAGAGATGTGATGAACACATCTGTGAAGAAAAAATGACAATTTTGCTATTTTTACGATGGAAACACTTTCTCGTCAAATTGTGCCAATCATCATCGTGTATTTTCTATGGTACCGTACGGTTACACTTAATGACGCATATTGACGGTCTTTGCGGTATTTGAAATTCGGTGCCAGCACAAATTTCGTGCTAGCACCAAATTCGGTGCTGACTTCAGCCTGGTAGAAATCAGTATGGGATGGGGTACCGTGGTATGTGCACCAAAGATCGTATAGGGCTAGCGCCGCAAGGCGCCTTGCGGCGCTATACGATCTTTGGTTAGCACTACGACAACAGTCTTGAGCATGCAGGCTATGATGAAAGTGCATGGCAACTCCATGTCTTTGCGCGCGCCCTCTAACGTTATCTATCTCTGATGCGTCGTCAAAAAATCATATAAAATCATATAGGCCTACCTCATTTTTTCATATTCTGACGCTGAACTCCATGACACTCTTTTCCTATCAAACTGAAAATCATTTTTATTGATTTTACTTGGATATAATTATGTTTTATTGTCACGTAGGCCTACATACCGGTACCACAAACCATGGAGGAAGAAAGAGAGCACAAACCAACAAACCATGGACAAACAAAACAATAACATTGTTGAACTTTGACCTAAAAGTAGAACCAAAATGGTGAGACAAATGCAATGCAGACTTGGTGAATTTTTAACTGGTTGTAATCTGATGCGCTTTCCAAGAATGACGAATAATACGACAAAGAACGCTAGCGAAGAGACATCACATAAACCTTCAGAAATATCAGAAACAGTCTGCCAACCGAAACCACCAAACGAAGCTCCGAACACAAAGCAAAGACGTTACAGAAGGGTCGCTGCCGGACTGCGAGGCCATGGCGACTGGCCTGGCTTCGCTGCGAGACTTTGGTGATGGTACACGCGAGCAGCGGCGTCGGTGGCGACGACTGGCAAGTCCGCCAAAGCTCACCAGGCCCAGTAGGAGAAACGACCCAGGGACAAGCGGTGAAGTAGAGGCGCTTGAATGTTCCCATACTCTCACAGATGATAACGATGATGATGATGACGACGGGAGGGATGTAACAGTGTACATGAAATCGCAGGCCAAACCAAAACTCATCCAGCTGCTCGTTTAGTGAGTAGCCCAATTTTCTTATCAATGATCTGCATGTGTACGGAAAGAATGTCAAACCCAACCGCCACTTGTTGTGCACAATGTCTATATAAGCATTTGTTTTTAGCAGATGATAAAATGACCAACATCTCACTGGATACAGTGCATACATTCATTGCTCAAAATCTCCTAAAATATCGTTTTGAATCTTAACTTGATTACACTTTTCTCTCAAGTGTGTCATCTTTTAAAGGAAAATCTGTGATATTTGTCATAATTGGATCGAAAAGTGGCAGTTGTATTCTACTAGGCTTGGGCGATATTGATTTTTTTCATCCACGATATATCGTCAAACATATATCGTGATTTACGATAATATCGTGATTATTTTTTTTCACGCATGAGTATTTTAGAGCCGATAATAACAGGAATGTACCCATATACACGCGTCACAATAAATTGCCAGTGCTTACCTGAGAGACATGTGGAATCGCGCTATTCACGAGTGCACCATGGCTATTGGCAAATTCGTTTGCGTAATAATTATGTGGGACGATTACTGTGTCATGCGTCCCAATCAAATCATCAGCCCGAGTTCATGTGACTCGCGTTCCACATGACTATGTCATACTATAAACACGTGACTAGGTTTATTCCTGCATAGTCTAGTACCGTGGAGAATTAAACCATGTGATTGTGACATGTCATTTGCACTTCGGAAAATGTGACCGAGTATGGATTGTACACTATTTTAAATATACGTCACATGGTTTATCAAGAGTAGTGTATGTGTTTTGTCACGAGACAAGAGTCCCAGTATGGTAAAATAGAATAGTGTCCTAATCCCCCAACTTTGATCAAGCCACTGTCGATCCATGCTTTGATTTATTTCATGACTAATGTGAGCACAGAGCACCTGCAATTACTGCAAATTGTTATTTTGTTGTCAATTTGTCTACACATTGTTGGATCAAATACCCCATTCAATCCCCAACACTTAATCCATCTGAATAGACTTCTTTTTGAGTGGCGGTGGATTTTAAACAATGCCCTGTCAGGCGGCTCCTTTGTGATATGACAGTCGGCTTACCACAGAAGTAGTTTGATTTTGTTTCTCACTTCCGAAAGCTGAAAAGACTTCCCTAAGTTTTTTCCATGGAATTTCTGACCCGACTGACAATCGAGATTTTTTTAATCGCGATATATTTTTTTTCATCGTGATTTTCCAATATCTCGATAATTTGAAAAGTTCTCGATTTCATAATCGAATAAAAATGTCGCGATATTCGATATTATCGTGTCATCGCCCAAGCCTATATTCTACATTCTTTTCCACATGTAACGTTACATGTAGCATCTGTCTAAGTTGTCAGGTTAGCTTCTTGCTAGCATGCATGGCCCTTAGCTGATAATACAAAGAGATATGAATGAATAAGCCTGGATTGGCTGGTCTTTTTAGCCATGGGGACTTGGACATGGACTTGAATAACCATATACCCCATTCTAGGACCAATACACTGGACTCTCCGTGTCCTTGGCCATAGTCCCACATGTGCAATAAAGTGGCGCTTATTTCAAAAAGCATTCTTGGGATTTATTTGTGTACACGTGTGTCATTGTCATAATTTTACAGTGAACCGCCATTTATGTACAAAAAACTACAATAGTTTATTTTATGACAGTTGTCTGCTTGGATAAAAAGTACCCTCATCACCAAGTGCATTAACCCTAACCCTCCAGGGTATTTTGGCTAGAAACCCTGCCAGGCGCATCAGATTGCATCGTTTGTCAAAGTGACTTGGCTGCCCAGTGCAGCAAGATCCATCTGGTCCTTTTTGGAAATCTCAAGGCGAACTGCCTCAGAGTCTGTGGTCACCAAACGCAGCAGGATACAACTCTGGCATTGTTCAATGGGACCAGCTCTCAATAGCCTCAGACTTGGCTGCTTATGCGCACTGGTGTTGACAGCTGAATGCATCAAAGTGCACCACTTTTCCACCTGATGCACTGTGCTGCGTCTGGCAGGGTTAGGGTTAAGCCAGATCAAAAGTTTTAAAAATGCCAATTTTGTGTACAGTGGGGCTAGGGACAAGGATACGGAGGGATGTCTGGCAGTGTATTGGGCCTAAGCCTCAGAATGGGCTAGAATAAACCGTGTGTTAGTGATGACTTGAAATCAGGCGACCATTGACACAAGGTTTATGATTCAGACATGCTGGCAAAAACATTAAATAAGGAATAAATTATCACAGTTTTTCATAAACGTTACTTGGTGTTAAGTTGGTGACATTTTATGCAGTTCAGCATAGAAATAATACTATTTCAGGATGGTTATTTTAGGAAATGTTTAAGGAAAACAATTTAAAATAATATTTTGCCTTTGAGAAAGAAAGCTACTAAGCGTAAGTGCCAACTAACGTTATTTTGCATACATGTCCTTCAGGTTGGTAAGCAGTCTGCAACAGCTAATTACGTGCACAGAGCAAATTCAACATGGCTGATTGGTGGATTATATTGGCTACTAAATTCATTAACCCTCCTACTCTAGGTGCACTTTAGTGGGAAGTTACTATAGTGGTCAAAACCAGTCAATTGACCGTTTTTGACTATTGAATCAACTGTGCACACATGGGCACTGGTGACTTGTTTTGACCATTTAGGTAACTGCCACACACTGTGCTATGACTGCTGGTGACTGATAAGATCATTATCAGCTTCTGGGGATCACTGACTTGTTTTGACTGAAAAAACAATGATAGGGTGCTGGAGGCTGACAGTTGTTGACTGATAAATCAATGCAGGGACACTTAGGCTGAGAGTCAATGACTTGTTTTGACTGATAAATTAATTTCTTTTGACCAAAGTGCTTATATCGGTCCAAAACGTTGACTCATTTTGACGACCATCCACATTACATGTACCAATTAAAACAGTCACCTCATTTTGTCCAAAGTGCCTTTACCAGTCGAAAATGGTCACTCATATTGACCACCTTCAACATTGCATGATAATGCTTTTACCACTACCAGTCAAAAACAGTCGAGCTGTTTTTGACTGATTAATGTACTGCTACACATTAGGTTTGACAGTGTTTTGACCAGTAAGTGCTGTAGATATACACTGGCATGAACTTTCAGAAATTTTGACTGATTTTGACCCTTGTAGTAGTAGGAGGGTTAATAGGTTTAAACATGATATCACCTATAGCAAACCGTTTTCCGGTTCCAAGTCATTTGTGATCATTTCTAAGAGTAAGACATGAAATACACCATGTCTGGCATGGTGAATCTATATCTTGTACAGATTTCTTCATCATTTAAATTATCAACAGAGGATTTTTTCCACAGCAAGAAGCAACAACCATTTTGTCTTCATGTATATAAAAATACATATGAGATAAGACGACTCACAACCCCATCGGCTGCAGTCCCTGTTTCGGACTTCCCACACAAAACCACTATACAGAATTCTACCTCCATGCTTACACATAACCTGTATCCTAAAAAATCCCTCAGGATTAAAGCAATGGAGTAATTGTACACAGGAGTAATGCACACATGTGTTTCTAATCTGCGATACATGTACATGGCCAGGGACCCTCCCTGCATGCATGGAGCAATAAACAGTGTCCACTGACCCAAGCACTGACCTTGCAATCACAACAAACATGGATGCACATGTACCATGGAAAGGCAAGTATGCCTAATAACCTCAATCCTCCAAATCCTTCACTTTAACAAAGAGCATGTAGCATGTAGCCAATCCTTCAAAATCCTTCACTTTAGCAAAGAAGAGGATTTTGGAGGATTTAGGAAGGATGAGGGATATTCTAAATGTTAATAACGCATAACATAATGAGGTTGAAACATTAGCTGTTTTATTTTATTCACTTGAAAAGAGCCACAGCAAAAAAATGACAGTTTACTATGTAATGTACTCACTTTCCCTTTAAACCATATTCATCATCCCATGCCAACTTCATTGTATGACCTTTTGACTAGTAGCCTTGTTCTTTTCATTGACCTTATCAAACCATTGAACCATTACCCTCGTAACCGTGTAAATAAACAGATTTTGGATGTGTATTTCACCTTTTGACTAGATATTAGGAAATCACTTAGCACGCAGTGCTTCATACATGTACATACCACATACATACATACATGTACTTCCGTGTATGTACACCCGATGCAATAATTTCATCAAACTTTGATCTATATAGATATTCGCAGAAGTTTATTACCAACATGAAGTGTGCCAGCCTGCAATAATCCATACCACGGCATTGTGCTCCAAATGCATGCATGCACAACAATCTTGGTTACGGTTTTGCTCCTGCCGACCTGCCATGAGGCATCATGGGATAGGCTTTCCACGTGGCTTGTTTTGCTGGGCTTACTGCACTGGGCAATAGCTGTGACTTTGCTGTGTTGTTGTGTAGTGTACCACGACTAATACATGTGTGTGCTGCAGAAGTTCATCATGCTAAAATATTCATGAAATTCAGGATGGGTAAAACTTGTAGCTTTGCATGGTGAGGATGATAAGTAAGACTAATTGCGGTGACACCATGTGGAATCTCAATTGAGTAGTAATTGTTTCTGAAAAGGAACTGGAGGCAACTCGACGTTTCGATCAGTATGCCTGATCGCCCCGTCCATCAGAGCATACTGATCAAACGCCGATCGAGTGTCTCCAGTTCTTTTCAGAACTAATTATTCAATTGAGATTCACATGTCACCGCAATTAATCTTATAAATTCAGGATGCTTCATTTACATCCCACAATGCCCTATTGCCCATGACCCTAACCACGCTCAATGCAACATGCAACAAATGTAAAAGTTGTCGCATCTTGTTGCCTTCAGCAGAGAACAAAAGAACCACCAACCAGCTGGTGAATCTTGCTGCTTGCATTTATTTTGCATTTCAAGCATTCCCAGGTCAAATAAGGGTGAATGAACTTTCCAAACCTAGTGCAAACCTAATATGTCTTTCAACCAATGGCAATGAAGGAGTATCTAACTGAGGTGACTTGGGATCATGTGGAAGGTAAAACAAATCATGAATATTCATTTTTGTGTGGAGTTTTTCCACACAGTCGTGCCCAACAGGGTTAACCCTAACCTCCTAGACAACAAAGGCAGTTGGAGGATTTTGAAGATTTTTATTGTTCAGTAACACTGCTTAGGAGTTAGGGTTAAGAAGACTGCATACTTCTCTGTTGTTGCATTTGTTCAGCAGGATGTCTGTGGAAATACCTGCAGGGGATATGGTGAATGAGGATTATGTAATATGAGGATACCCAAACAGCTGTTTTATGAGATTAAGTCATGAGTGACTTCTGCATGTTGACTACTTACAGTACACAAGTACATTATGGGCTGACTCAGTGGCCATATGAATTAGCATTGTTTAGCGTCCACAATATGTCATCCATTTTTCACTGATGATTGCTCATTTGAGAAATTATCTGACTAGAGATGCCATGATGACTGGCCTATTGGACATTATCCGAGAGTACATCTTCAAGATAACGACTGCATTGTGCAATCTAGCAGCCCAGTATCGGAAGGACAACTACTGTTCTGGATTAGACGTTTTGGAAGCATCACATGCAATACACTTCATTGTGATGGGATAGTACAAACCGATGGTAGTTCCTTCCTTCGTGGTATTGTTGAGGACAGTATTGTGTCATTACATGACTTGAAGTGGCAAAGTAAGGACATGTGTATGTTTAGTTGTCTTGTAAGTGAAAAAAAAAATACACAGTGAAGATGGGATCATAGAGATGGGATGTAGACAGGTTCTGGTATAGACTAATCCGTCGACCAGTTCACCACCAGTGAAATACGTGATGCTTGTATGTACACATTTATTGGAACCAGACCAAATTTTCCATACACAAAGTATGGTGGCTATAGGGCAAATGTTTATGCCCCTATGTGAAAAAGTCACTGCAGAATTCCAATCGATTCAGCAATTTTGGCTGCAATTAGACATCGTTTCATAGCACAAAAAAAGAAAACTAAAAATGCAGATGTGGTCTGAGGCAACGTGCGCGGAGACCAGAAACCGGATACTTTTTTGGGGGGCCTTAATAATGGTACTCTTTCCTAAATTCCATGTTAGAATGAATACAACAAATCTGAATACATTTTCACTATGGATTCATTGATGACACAAGGTAATAAACTGAAACTCATTTCTTTTAGTTGGTTGTCTTGATCCCTATACCCCCAAACCATTCAAACTCCAACAGCAGGGTTTGTTGGATTCTGATGGACTCAGTACTGTATAGCCCACACAGGGATACTTTGCATGGTGCTGGGTGCCCAAATACAAGTACTGTTTGTGCATGATGTTGGATTTTGGTGGATTGAGGAAGGTTCTTAGCCAAAATATCTAGGGGGTTAGGGTTAATTCAAAGAGAAGCAGCATACTCATAAAGAAGTAGTTTTGTCGACATTCCCTTAAAAAAACATATTTCTGGATGAGTTGTGAATAACAAGTTTGTATTTCTTCTTTCAATTTCCATAGGACAAGAGTGGATTTGGAACGAGTCCGAAATGTCAGAAGCCTGTGTCCACGTACAGGGGCATAAAGGGGCACAGGTATGTTTTCATCAAGACTACAGCTGTGGAACTGCAGCAACGAGGACTGCAACCCGATGTCGGTCAACACTCTGGGAGATTAAGATGGATTCTCCAGTCTATGGAACAGCTATGGTAATCTTCATGGTCATTATCAGTTGCACAATAATTAAAGGGAAGTATCGTCATGATCAAAGCAGACTTTCAACGGGCCATGGAATCAGTGTCTTAGTGTAAGATGAACATATCGACTGAAAATTACTGGCTCATTTATGCAGAAAAAACAGTAATATGATCTTATAATGGGGTATTATTTTCAGTCACTGAGTTAATCTAAAGCACTCTGATTCCATGCCCTGTCGATGTGACGATGTTGTCCTTTAAACAACCAACCTGTGAAAGTTTCAAATTTGCAGTTATCACAACATTAAGTCAAAAGAAGTCGGTATTGATCTACGTATTGATCTCATAGAGTGAACTTAAAGTTAACGGCAATCATTTCATTTTTCTTAGAAATTATTGCAAGTCAGACAAAACTATTTTGATTGATTGATACTACATTACACTGCACTACAGTAAAATTTACAGTAAGCTTTGGCAATAACACGATAATATCGAATATCGCGATTAAAAAGATATGTGATATCGTGATAAAAAAAAATCACCATTTGTGAGTCAAGTAAGAAATTCCATGGAAACAAAATTAGAACAGTCTTCAGCTTTCGGAAGTGACAAACAAAAGCGAACTACATTTGTACTTCAGAAGTACATATACACTATGCAAACGAATTTACGATTGATTGTGATGCTTGTAGAGGGGTACCTGTGGTTATCGGCTCTAAAGCAATCATGCATGAATGAAAAAAAAATAATCGTGATACTATCGAAAGTCGCGATATATGTTTGCCGATATATTGTGAATGAACAAAATTGATATCGCCCAAGCTTTAATTAACAATTTCATTCAACAATTTTATCATTTTGGACTTTCCAACACCTTAACCCTCCTATGCCCTTGCTGAAATTTGGCCCAGTCAGCACGGCACCCACAGACACTCACTTAAGTATTTTGGTTGCATTGCCAATAGGTCAAACCACAGAGTCACACATGTATGTACTGTCAGTGGTTTGGTTTGACCTATCCTAGCCACATGTCCTTGCATTTATTTGAGTGCACTGCACAAAGTCAATGGGTTGAGACATACAAATTTTGAGTGTCTTTGAGTGTTAAACCTATAGGAGGGTTAATGTACCTTTACAGAAAAGCGGTGTTTCATTTTTTGTTATTGAACAATTTTCTGGGGATGATCATTGTGGTTCATTTGGCATGTATCATCAGTGGCGTAACTATAGGGACGATGCCCCTCCAGCCGAGTCTGTGCCCCAGAATTCTGCCCCCAGTTCAGAATTTTTCGAAAAAATAGGTCCTTATTTAAGACTTGAGGATTCAAGTATTGACATGCACCCCTAGAAAAGGATGGGCGCCTAGTTGCCCCGCCTAGTGCCCTTATAGTTCCCCCAATTGCCCCTTGAAATGCCCTTTGAAAGATTGGACCCGAGTTAATTACACCACTGTGTATCATACAATGGCAGTACAGAATACAGAATCTGTAAAGCACACCAGACTCACACAATGTGAACAAAGACCGGTTCATACAAGAACTAAAACAGGAATGCAAATATTGCGGATTGATGGAATAAAACTTACTCGCTTTAACAACAAGCCTTTAAAGCCAGTATACACTTTGGGTAAAATGTCTGTAAATGCATCCATAATATATAAGAATCAATATTGTGTGATACAGTCTGGCACAAGGCCTCTCCTACTTAAACTCACAAAGCTCCCACTGCCTGGGCAGCAGCAATAATACAAACTGCCCTGACAAACCCCGGAGGAGTTCAGAGTTCACCTGTGGTCAGAACACGGCGCATGGAGAAGACAGACAAGCAATGGACTCCCACAAGGCTCAGTTCTGGCTCCAACTCTGTTCCAATCTCTACACAAAATGACCTACCCTCCACCAAATCTCGCAAATTCATCTCATGCAGATGACACATCGGTCCTGGCATTTTCAAGCACCAGACTTTGATGAACTGGAGCAGGTGCTCACTGATGACCTTGCCCGCAAACTGGACCAGTTCTTGCAGAACCTGGCGCCTAAAAACTTCCAAGTCCAGCAAAAACTGTTTCCAGTGTATTCCACCTCCCACAGCATAAAAGCTGCCAGGAGAACTAGAAAACATCTATCTGGGCGAGACTCCAAGAAAGCTGAAGCATGCACTCCAATCCAACCTACCTGGGAGTGACCCTTGACAGGACCCCTATCCTTCAGGAACACCCTAAAGGAATGACATGCTAAAGGGTTTAGAATCGAAGGAACGCCTGCTCTACCAAACTCGCTGGTGCAAAAATGGGGGGGCAGCAGCCTCCACACTCGCGCCTCAGCACTGGCTCACCGCATGCTCTGCAGCTGAATATTGCGCCCTGTCTGGTCCCGGTCACCCCACACCCATGCAGACGCGCAGCTCAGCACAACCATGAGAACCGCAACCCGGGACTATCCGGCGCAACACCCGCCACAAGCCACAATACATCAGGCATTCCCCTCCACATATCCGATGAAACAACATGCACTCAAAAGGATGCTCCAAAAGGTCAAAAACTCTCCCCATCTGCCAAATCATGCGAACATCTATAACCCACCCATTGCTGGAAGCTTCATCCTAGACAACCAATTTGGAAGAACATCCCCACAACTGACTTCACCATCCCAAACAGCTTGGAAAGCAGATAAGGAGTCAAGGAGTTTAAACAAACATCTGGTGTCAGACCCAATCAACGGGGTCCTGCTTCCGCCTCCGAAGACAATGGTCACGACTCAATAAAACTGGGACTGGACATAGCCCCTGCTTGGCAATATTCAAATAGGGCAGTAGTTGCTCCACTGTGCTTGTGGAGAGGGCAAACTATGGAACACACATCATGAAGTTTGCCCTCTCCAAAGACTGAAAAAGGGAGATTAGTCACCTCCATAAGCAGACCGAGAGGGCAACTTGGCTTGGCCCAGGGACTTTGCATTCGCTAAACCGTAAAATATTGTGTAAAAACCAGCCTGTGAAAGTTTCAGCTTGGTTTCAGCATTGATGATAACAACGATAAAATAGTGACAATCCAGGTGTCTGTATTCATTTCAATTTGGGAATATCTTTCTTAAGGTTTAACTGGTACAGAAGTATTTCACTAATTTTATTAGAAATATTGAAAGATTACGGTTTTATAACGTGTTAACTTTACACCAAGTAAGTAAAACTTTGATCATTTATGTTTTCAAGATTTTTTGGGAAAAAAAAAGTG
>CM055819.1:33547389-33564132 GCA_029582265.1 Zoroaster sp. YZ-2022 | reverse complement strand
GGTGCCCGCCATCCCGTACGTTACCACCTTCGGCCACAATTTCATTGATGACGTCAGCTATATAAGAACAGCATCGTGCCATGCGGCGGGATAAATAGTATCCTATCGGTTTAAACACGACAGAGAAATCATTCAGTTGTCATTATACTTAAATGCCTAGACTCAAGTATTGGTATATTATATCATATTGTTAAAAGGACAGCCGAAAGTATGGTAAGTTGACTAAGTTCATACTAAGACACGTTTTAAAAGCTTACAATGAACATGACAATCTTATAGTAGTTCAATACCTCCTTCTCTTGTTCGCCATACAGGATCATCTGCCTTGTCTTAACTTATCAATAAACTCATGATACTCGTCATTATCTGGAAGCTGGGCACGAATTACTAACAACGCCTTCAGAGCTTCGATCGACTGTTCATCAAGGTTCTCAAACTGAAAAGGTCAAGTGGTTGTTATAGTCAAATCATATTTGTTAAATGATTTCCATCAGATACAAAATTATTTACATAAACCAGGTTGAGATTTTTAATTAAAATTTTTAAATAAATATTTGAAAAAATCGTTAAGAACTAATTGAGCAGAAAATGTCATTACAGGTTAGTTTCTTACCGTACTTTATCATGCATAATGAACTTTTATTTGTGCTTTAAGGAAAACTACCGGTACCAATTGTTATACTGTCATCGATTTAACACCTTTGTTTATTGTAAGGCTGTGCAAATTATATACAATATCTTTAATTTGTCCTTCTTATGCGTTGACGCACCTGTTTTGTTTTCGTGCGATGTGTATTTGTAACCTCATAACTTGTTTAACCCTACAAAATATGAACAGTCCATTTGGAGAATCATTAACTCACCTGACTGTTCGTCTTCCACGCTGTAAGGGAAATGGGGACCAGTACAGAAATACTGCGATCCGTCTGTGTAGCCAAGACGATGGGCGTGAACCATTACATCAACCACAGGGAGGTGCTTAAGAAGATAACTAAAACAAATAAAATCCACAGAATATAAACAACTTGTAATCAAGAAAAAAGGAAATAAATGTTTTACCTCAATGGGGTGTAGGTTAGCACTGCTACTTGCTTTTCCATATAAGTTGAAGTTGATACACTAACAAACGGTCAATACCGATTCTATGCTAATCTATGAAATCTCGTACAAATAATTATCTGACTATTAATATAGATCAAATAAAAAAACTCGTTCTCTTATATACCAGATTATCAAATTAAAAGTATCATCTAAAACCTTACTTGAAGTGTAAAGTTGGTGTTATTCCTTTTAGAAATTATGGTGTGTGAATTTTTATCCTATACGGAATTGTTATGTCGAATTTACCAAATGGCGGCAAAACATAAAAACATAAGAAAACATTTAACAGTGGTTCGTCATTTTCTCTAAAACGTGAACATAACTTTCACGTGTTAGTTTTGTGATGATACTTGGACACGAGAGGGTTGAAATGCACAAATACAAAAATTGTAGGCCTACCCGTTCTCTTCAAAACAATATCACTACTGAATGGTTCATTATTAAGCCAATTTCGTTTTGGCAAATTTCATTGTCAATACATTGTAGGCCCTACTGTTTAAGAATAATTATTGAAAACTAGAGGGTTAAAATGAACATACGTAACCAAATACCAATGTTGTGCAATGTACACCTTACATTTCAGAAACTCTTCAACTCCAAGGATTGTTAAAACGTTTCTGCAAAACACTTGTTTTTTGAATGGTTTATTGTTATTTTAGGACAATTTCGTTTAGGCAAATGTTATATTTTGTACTGTTTCAGAGTAATGCTACTAAATAATTCATTTGATGATGGGTACGGTATTGTTATATTGTATATTGTTTGCTTTTATTTTAAACGAAATTTGAGTTCCCGCTGGCAATAAGAATACTTACTGTCAGCAAAGTAAACGTTTTTTGGAGAGCAGCGTCGAGAGTTGGAAACTGATTACAAAGACCCAACCGTTATCCCTTTGCTCCTTCAGAGACCAAAGATAGCTGTGGGGACAACTTCTCCGTAGTACATGCTATCGTCGGGACTCCACTCACGCAGTATTCACATCGCCACCACCCAAAGCGTTTTAAAAGCGCTGATATGAAACTGGTCAGCAAACTCAAAAGTAGACGTCGTGCAGGTAAGGGTTTGGAATCGCCTTTTATCGCCGAAGCAGCGTTGAAGTTGAAGCTCCAGAAACTACTGGAAGATTCCAATGAGCTGCCATATCGGCTAACAGGTATCATGTCAACGGTCACCGGAGGGCCCTAGGGAGGCATCCACGCAGTGGTCATGATAAACAGAGGGCAGCGATTGCGCCAGCGGATCGCACCGGGACGGACCCACGGCATTGGTCGCTATTTATGAACGACATGTTAAAGTTCTTGTATTCTCCATCTTCGAAGCGTTTGGCAATGATGTTTCTATGGCAATTTCAGTGGCGGGAAATAAAGAAAACTTCATTTATGCTCAAGTTAATCTTACCAGCTCGATGAAGCATGCCTGCTTTCACCTCAACGTCGGCGCTAACCACTACAAGAAGGAATGAAAACGCAATCGTGACCTTAACATTATGCTATTCAACAATATACCACTGCCGGGAAAAAATTATAGACCTAATAACCTGTGTCGAAAAATATTTGGAGGATTGTTCGGAGAAAGCTCGGCAGAATAATGACTTTATGAGCTATAAAGAGCTATTATTATATCAACACACACCACACACACACCCCACACAAAAACTACGCCCACTTCGCACGTGCTGGCTCCAACGATCATCAGAAGCCTTTTAAAGGATTTACGCAAGAAATTAGAAAGCTCGGGACTTTTCTTGTAAAGACTAAAAATCGTATTAACAAAAATCAGTTTTGCCCAAGAATCACTGTTGAACGTTAAAAAATCAAGGAATTTAGGTTAAATTATACACACAACAGTGTGTACCAGCTTTAGAACCCGGGAAATAGCGAAAGAGTGCGCGTACTACAAAATTAAATGAAAGCTATAGGCTATAGTATAACTTAGATCATAGAAAGCTTAGATGAATGTAAGAATGTAGCACAGGATGATGTGTTGAATTTGAAAGGTAATATCATTGGTAAAAATAACAATTTGACTTTGATTGGTTGTGCCCTGGATATCACTACATTCTTTTTCTGGAGATCAGATTACCATGGAACAATCCCACATCATCGGTTTAGGCTAAAATTGAATTTTTGGAACAACTTTCACTTAAAAATAAAATCATCACAACCATGAAGTACAACCACACAGACAGGCTTTGCTTCTGAATAAATTTTGTTTCAAATTTTATTAGGCCCTATGTAAAAATATAAATATTCCTCAAAGCTATGAATAACTGTATATAGGTTTTCCTTAATTAATTTTTGCATTACACATGGAGTGCTATGGTCGAACAGTTAAATTATTAACATGAGGATACGTAAAGTATTATCACGAACATCAGGATTTGCTTCTGAATAAGTTTTGTAATTTTGTATTATTAAAACAAAACTTAATTGGTTCAGATTTCGTTTTGAATTTTATTATGTAAAAATTTAAATATTCCTCAAACCATATGAATAACTGTGCCTGGGTTTTCCTTGGAATTAATTTTGCGTTAAACATAAGGGTACGTAAAAGTATTATCACACACAGACATCAGGCTTTGATTCTGAATAAATTTTGTTTCAAATCTTTTATATATAAATTTTAATATTCCTCAAAGCAATGAATAACTGTACACAGATTTTCCTCACGCACTGATAAAACAATTCTAGCATATGAATTTCATCGGATTTCAAATGGGAAAATAAAGAAACACGTAAAGAAACTCTTGATTACCAGATGGGTCAATTAGGCTGCCGATTCGGTTCGAACGTATGAAGTAGCAATGCACAACCGTATCCACAACTCAGTTTAATCTCGCTGTACAATGTGCAAATTGTGGGACCTATACTACTATAGCCTATCAATTTCTCAGGCCTACACCCCTGGGATAGTGTATCGAGCACAAACATTAAAACAGAAACCTTGAAATTCTTGGAATTTAAAAAGAATTAACAAATATTCAAACATTTAGTTACTGTAACAAATGCTAGCACTTATTGGTCAGGATGTTGCGGGCAACACAGCATATGAGGGGGCTCGAGGCTTGAGCCCCCAAGAGAATCCCCGAAAAAAATAAAGGGACAAAAGAAGAAGGAAAAAAAAGAAGAGAGGGAGGGAGGAAAAAAGTTGCAAATTTTTTTTTTTTCCCCAGCCCGGCAACAGGGTGGATTTCTTTTCATCTTGTGCCACTCGCATTTTGTTTTCTTCTTCTCTTATGAAATATTTTAATATGGTGTCTCATGAAAATCTCACTATAATTGTTTAAATTTGTAACAATAACATAAACATTTGAAATCAACGTGCCAATTTGTCCGGGCTAATTTTAAGTGTTTTTCCCTTTTCAAGGGAATGCCGGACAAATGTGAGGAAAAAATGACATTTTGTTTACCCTAATGATTTATTTTTTAATTGTGTAATGAATATGCATGAACATGTAACTCTGGTGCAACGACCGTCCAATCTTATTTTATCATGTGTTGCTTCTTTTCTCCATTTTTCTTTAACTCGGCTATGTGCAGGCATTAAAAAAGGGCCTGCAATCTACCCTTTCAAATTACACATCCCATACATGCCCAGGTTGGGGTTTAATTTTATTTTTAACAGTAATCAGTGTAAATAATTATTATGTGACACCGTTTTAGCAACAAAAAGGAAAAATATTACCGGTAGAGGATCTGGGTTTGCCGCCCACTTGTTTCATGGAATTTGCTGCCCACTGATGGAAGAAGTGGGTACTTCTTGGAACGTCCGCTATATAATTATTTGGGCCTAAAGCAAAAAAATCTTGCCGACGATATACACTCAAGTATGACCATGGGAGGTTACCAAGTTCTAATGGGAAGATCCATCCAATACATTATACATACATACAACCCAAAATTACATACATACGTACATATACATGCTAGACCTAGTTGATTATTGAGTAAAATTTTCTTTGAGCCCCCCTAGACAAAATCCTGGGTGCGCCTGGGTGGTTGCGAAGGAGTTTAGTGAGGGCTGGGGTGCAGGTCACGACTCCTAGTCCTACCTTTTCAATCTCTCCCGATCTTAACAATAAAAATTGCTGACACTGGTTGTACTGACGCTGTTACAATATGGGCCCAACATACGAGGGCCGCAAACGTATTTTGTGCCAACTTCCGCCGATGGCGGCGCCCGACCTAGTATCACTTTAGCCAACGTATGTGACCGATATTAGAAGATGGGTGTTATAGGCGGGGCTAAATCATATTTCAGTGATGACCGCCCAGCAGATTAACGTTGTGCCGGTTGGCAATATTGGGGTGTCAGACCACAGTCAATACCCCCAATAATTATCGCTACTCAACGAAACCTTGATGTTTTATGTTTTAATACAGACATCCAGAATCCAGACATTACCGCCGGTAGTCTATAAGCGGAGTGAGGGATTTCTAACCTTAGTAAATAGGCCTATAATGGGTTTTTACCATCAGCTTGCTTGAATGCTCGATTGCAGTTGGACATGTATAATTATATTACTTGACGTCAATATTCAAGTCTTAGTCCCTCCAGCAGAGCTGCCACCAATCGGTCAGGACACCGTACGACGTACCTTATTGCTGAATTTCTCGGCCAGAAATCAGTATATGGGGATGAGGGTACCGTGAAGAAGCAATCCAAAGATCGTATAGCGCCGCCAGCTGCAAGGCAGCACTGTGCGGCGCTTATACGATCTTTGGTTAGCACTACGACAACAGTCTTGAGCATGCAGGCTATGATGAAAGTGCATGGCAACTCCATGTCTTTGCGCGCGCCCTCTAACGTTATCTATTCTCTGATGCGTCGTCAAAAATCATATAAAATCATATAGGCCTACCTCATTTTTTTCATATTCTGACGCTGAACTCCCATGACACTCTTTTCCTATCAAACTGAAAATCATTTTATTGATTTTACTTGGATATAATTATGTTTTATTGTCACGTAGGCCTACATACCGGGTACCACAAACCATGGAGGAAGAAAGAGAAAGCACAAAACCAACAAACCATGGACAAACAAAAACAATAACATTGCTGAACTTTGACCTAAAAGTAGAACCAAAATGGTAGACAAATGTGCAATACAGAACTTGGTGAATTTTTTTAACTGGTTGTAATCTCGATGCGCTTTCAAGAATGACGAATAATATACGACAAAAGAACGCTAGCGAAGAGACATCACGTAAACCTTCAGAAATATCAGGAAACAGTCTGCCAACCCGAAACCACCAAAACGAGCTCCGAACACAAAGCAAAGACGTTACAGAAGCGGTCGCTGCCGGACTGCGAGGCCATGGCGGCGACTGGCCTGGCTTCGCTGCGAGACTTTGGTGATGGTGCGCGAGCAGCGGCGTCGGTGGCGGGCGACTGGCAAGTCCGCCAAAGCTCACCAGGCCCAGTAGGAGAAACGACCTAAGGACAAGCGGTGAAGTAGAGGCCTTGAATGTTCCCATACTCTCACTGATGATAACGAATGATTATGATGACGACGGGGAGAGGGGATGTAACAGTGTACATGAAATCGCAGGCCAAACCAAAAACTCATCCAGCTGCTCGTTTAGTGAGTAGCCCAATTTTCTTATCAATGATCTGCATGTACGGAAAGAACAAGTCAGTAACCGCAACCGCCACTTGTTGTGCACAATGTCTATATAAGCATTTGTTTTTACAGGATGATAAAATGACCAACATCTCACTGGATACAGTGCATACATTCATTGCTCAAAATCTCCTAAAATATCGTTTTTGAATCTTTAACTTGATTACACTCCTTTCTCTCAAGTGTGTCATCTTTTAAAGGAAAATCTGTGATATTTGTCATAATTGGTTCGAAAAGTTGGCCGCGTTGTATTCTACTAGGCTTGGGCGATATTGATTTTTTCATCCACGATATATCGTCAAACATATATCGTGATTTCACGATAACTATCGTTGATTATTTTTTTCACGCATGAGTATTTTAGAGCCGATACAATAACAGGAATGTACCCATATACACGTCCACAACGTAAATTGCCAGTGCTTACCTGAGAGACATGTGGAATCGCGCTGTTCACGAAAGTGCACCATGTGGCTATTGGCAACGGTTCGTTTTGTCGTGAATTATGTGGGACGCGATTACTGTGTCATGCGTCCCAATCAAAATCATCAGCCGAAGTTCATGTGACTTCATGCGTTCCACCATGACTATGTCATACTATAAACAACGTGACTAGGTTTATTCCTGCATAGTCTGGTACCGTGGAGAATTAAACCATGTGATTGTGACATGTCACATTTGCACTTCGGAGAAAATGTGACCGAGTATGGATTGTACACTATTTTAAATATCGCCACATGGTTTATCAAGAGTAGTGTGTATGTGTTTTTGTCACGAGCAAGAGTCCCAGTATGGTAAAATAGAATAGTGTCCTAATCCCCAACTTTGATCAAGCCACTGCTAGATCCATGCTTTGATTTATTTCATGACTAATGAGCACAGAGCACCTGCAATTACTGCAAATTGTTATTTTGTTGTCAATTTGTCTACACATTGTTGGATCAAATACCCCATTCAATCCCCAACACTTAATCCATCTGAATAGACTTCTTTTGAGTGGCGGTGGATTTTAAACAATGCCCTGTCGGCGACTCCTTTGTGATATGACAGTCGGCTTACCACAGAAGTAGTTTGATTTTGTTTCTCACTTCCGAAAGCTGAAAAGACTTCCCTAAGTTTTTTCCATGGAATTTCTGACCAGACTGACAATCGAGGATTTTTTTTTAATCGCGATATATTTTTTTTCATCGCGATTTTTCCAATATCTCGATAATTTGAAAAGTTCTCGATTTCATAATCGAATAAAAAAATCGCGATATTCGATATTGTCGTGTCATCGCCCAAACCTATATTCTACATTCTTTCCACATGTAACGTTACATGTAGCATCTGTCTAAGTTGTCAGGTTAGCTTCTTGCTAGCATGCATGGCCCAGCTGATAATACAAAAGAGATATGAATCAATAAGCCTGGATTGGCTAGTCTTTTTTAGCCATGGGGACTTGGACATGGACTTGAATAACCATATACCCCATTCTAGGACCAATACACTGGACATCCCTCCGTGTCCTTGGCCATAGTCCCACATGTGCAATAAAGTGGCGCTTATTTCAAAAGCATTCTTGGGATTTATTTGTACACGTGTGTCATTGTCATAATTTTACGAAAGTGAACCGCCATTTATGTACAAAAAAACTACAATAGTTTATTTTATGACAGTTGTCTGCTTGGATAAAAGTACCTCATCACCAAGTGCATTAACCCTAACCCTCCAGGGTATTTTGGCTAGAAACCCTGCCAGACGCATCAGATTGCATCGTTTGTCAAAGTGACTGGCTGCCCAGTGCAGCAAGATCCATCTGGTCACAAATCTCAAGGCCGAACTGCCTCCAGAGTCTGTGGTCACCAAAGCGCAGCAGCAGGATACAACTCTGGCATTGTTCAATGGGACCAGCTCTCAATAGCCTCAGACTTGGCTGCTTATGCACTGGTGTTGACAGCTGAATGCATCAAAGTGCACCAGACTTTTCCACCTGATGCATTGTGCTGCGTCTGGCAGGGTTAGGGTTAAGCCAGATCAAAAGTTTTTAAAAAATGCCAATTTTTGTGTACAGTGGGGCTAGGGACAAGGATACGGAGGGATGTCTGGCAGTGTATTGGGCCTAAGCCTAGAATGGGGCTAGAATAACCGTGTATTAGTGATGACTTGAAATCAGGCTTGACCATTGACACAAGGTTTATGATTCAGACATGCTGGCAAAAACATTAAATAAGGAATAAATTATCACAGTTTTTCATAAACGTTACTTGGTGTTAAGTTGGTGACATTTTATGCAGTTCAGCATAGAAATAATACTATTTCAGGATGGTTATTTTAGGAAATGTTTTAAGGAAACAATTTAAAATAATATTTTGCCTTTGAGAAAGAAGCTACTAAACGTAAGGCCAATAACCGTTATTTTACATACATGTCCTTCAGGTTGGTAAGCAGTCTGCAACAGCTAATTACGTGCACAGAGCAAATTCAACATGGCTGATTGGTGGATTATATTGGCTACTAAATTCATTAATAGGTTTAAACATGATATCACCTATAACCAAGCCGTTTTTCCGGTTCCAAGTCATTTGTGATCATTTCTAAGAGTAAGACATGAAATACACCATGTCTGGCATGGTGAATCTATATCTTGTACAGATTTCTTCATCATTTAAATTATCAACAGAGGATTTTTTCCACAGCAAGAAGCAACAACCATTTTGTCTTCATGTATATAAAAATACATATGAGATAAGACGACTCACAACCCCATCGGCTGCAGTCCCTATTTCGGACTTCCCACACAAAACCACTATACATCACTGGATAGTACTATACCTTTCAAAAGGTTTTGAGGGATCAAATTATAAAATGGTTTAATACAGTATCAAAATTCACTTTACCCTAACTCCTAGGCCCATTTGCTTACACATAACCTGAATCCTTCCTAACTCCCTAGGCCCATTTGCTTACACATAACCTGAATCCTTCCCTACTCCCTAGGCCCATTTGCTTACACATAACCTGTATCCTCAAAATCCCTCAGGATTAAAGCAATGGAGTAATTGTACAGGAGTAATGCACACATGTGTTTCTAATCTACGATACATGTACATGGCCAGGGACCCTCCTGCATGCATGGAGCAATAAACAGTGTCCACTGACCCAAGCACTGACCTTGCAATCACAACAAACATGGATGCACATGTACCATGGAAAAGGGCAAGTATGCCTAATAACCTCAATCCTCCAAAATCCTTCACTTTAACAAAGCATGTACGCATGGCATAGCCCAATCGCTTCCAAAAATCCTTCAACACTTTAGCAAAGAGGATTTTGGAGGAAGTTTGGGAAAAGGATAGGATATTCTAAATGTTAATAACCCACATAATGAGTTGAAACATTAGCTGTTTTATTTTATTCACTTGAAAAGATCGAGCCACACAAAAAATGACAGTTTACTAATGTAACAATGTAATACTAACTTTCACTTTAAACCACTTATTCATCATCCCATACCAACTACATGTGTACTTGACCTTTGACTAGTAGCCTTGTTCTTTCATTGACAGCTTATCAAACCATTGAACGCATTACCTGTATTACCGTGTAAATAAACAGAATTTTGGATGTGTATTTCACCTTTTGACTAGATATTCGGAAATCACTTAGTACGCAGTGCTTCATAGCCATGTACATACATACATGTACATGTACATACATGCATGTAGCTTCCGTTGTATGTACACCCGATGCAATAATTTCATCAAAACTTTGATCTATAGATATTACGCAGAAGTTTATTACCAACATGAAGGGGTGTGCCAGCCTGTAATATTAATCCATACCACCATTGTGCTCCCAAATGCATGCATGCACAACAATCTTGATTCACGGGTTTTGCTCCCCTACTGGCCTGCCATGAGGGCATCATGCGGATAGGCTTTCCACGCATTGGCTTGTTTTGCTGGAGCTTACTGCACTGGGCAATAGCTGTGACTTTGCTGTGTTGTACTGTAGTGTACCACTTCACTAATACATGTGTGCACAGAAGTTCATCATGCTAAAATATTCATGAAATTCAGGATGGGTAAAACTTGTAGCTTTGCATGGTGAGGATGATAAGTAAGACTAATTGCGGTGACATTGCATGTGGAATCTCAATTGGTAGAGTAAGTTAGATTCTGAAAAGAACTTTGGGAGGTACAACTTCGGCGACGTTTTCGATCAGTATGCTCTGATGGTCACTCAGGAGAATGATCAGAGGACGATCAGAGCATACTGACCCAAACGTCGAGTTGTACCTCCAGTTCTTTTCAGAATCATCATACTACTCAATTGAGATTCCCACGTGGTGTCACCTAGAATTAATCTTACTTAAATTCAGAGATGCTTCATTTACATCCCACAATGCCCTATCTGCCCATCGAGCCCTAACCACGCTCAATGCAACATGCAACAAATGTAAAAGTTGTCGATAAATCTTGTTGCCCTTCAGCGAGAGAACAAAAGAACCACCAATCCAGCTGAGGGTGAATCTTGCTGCTTGCATTTATTTTGCATTTTCAAGCATTCCCAGGTCAAATAAAGGGTGAATGAATCCTTTCCAAACCTAGTGCCAAAACCTACATTATGTCTTTTCAACCAATGGCAATGAAGGAGTATCTCAACTGGAGGTGACTTCCCGGGATCATGTGAGAAGGTAAAAAAATCATGAATCATTCATTTTTTGTGTGGAGGTTTTCCACACAGTCATTTGTGCCCAATGCAGGTTAACCCTAACTCCCTAGACTGAACAAAAAGGCACGGTTGGAGGATTTTGAAGGATTTTTATTGTTCAGTAACACTGCTGTAGGGAGTTAGGGTTAAGAAGACTGCATACTTCTTGTTGTTGCATTTTTGTTCAGCAGGATGTCTCTGTAGAAAATACCTGCAGGGGATAACTATGGTGAATGAGGATTTATATGTGTAATATGAGGATACCCAAACAGCTGTTTTATGAGATTAAGTCATGAGTGACTTCACTGCACATGTTGACTACTTACAGTACACAAAGTACATTATGGGCTGACTCCAGTGGCCATATGAATTATAGCATTGTTTTAGCGCATCCACAATATGTCATCCATTTTCACTGATGATTTGCTCATTTGAGAAATTATCTGACTAGAGATGCCATGATGACTGGCCTATTGGACATTATCCGAGAGTACATCTTCAAAGATAACTTGACTGCATTGTGCAATCTAACGTGCCCATATCGGAGGACAACTACTGTTCTGGATTAGGACGTTTTGGAGAAGCATCACATGCCAATACACTTCATTGTGATGGAGATAAGTACAAACCGATGAGTAGTTCGCTTCCTTCGATGGTATTGTTAGAGAGGACAGTATTGTCAGGTCATTACTTGACTTGAAGTGGCAAAGTAAGGACATGTGTATGTTTAGTTGTCTTGTAAGTGAAAAAAAAAAATACACAGTGAAGATGGGATCATAGAGATGGGATGTAGAGCAGGTTCTGGTATAGCAGACTGATATCCAAATGCGAGCCAGTTCACCACCAGTGAAATACGTGATGCTTGGCCGTATGTACATTTTATTGGAACCAGACCAATTTTTCCATACACAAAGTATATGGTGGCTATAGGGCAAAATGTTTATGCCCTATGTAGAAAAAATCCTGCAGAATTCAATTCCGATTCAGCAATTTTGGCATGCAATTAGACATCGCTTTTCATAACAATAAAAAGAAAACTAAAAATGCAGATGTGGTCTGAGAATAGCAACTTGCAGTCTTGATGGGAGACCAGAAACCGGATGCACTTTTTGGGGCCTTATTAATGGTACTCTTTCCTAGAATTCATGTTAGAATGAATACAACAAATCTTTGGAATACATTTTTCACTATGGATTCATTGATGACACTAATAAGGTAATAAACTGAAACTCTCATTTCTTTTAGTTGGTTGTCTTGATCCTAACTACCTCAAACCATTCAAACTCAACAACTTGAGCGGGGTTTGTTGGATTCTGATGGACTCAGTACTGTATAGCCCAATAACAGGGATACTTTGCATGGTGCTGGGGTGCCCAAATACAAGTACTGTTGTGTGCACTTGATGTTGGATTTTTGGTGGATTGAGGAAGGTTCTTAGCCAAAATATCTAGGGGTTAGGGTTAATTCAAAGAAGCAGCATACTCATAAAGAAGTAGTTTTGTCGACATTCCCTTAAAAACATATTTCTGGATGGAGTGAATAAACAAGTTTGGTATTTCTTCTTTCAATTTCCACTTGGGACAAGAGTGGATTTGGAGCGAGGTCCGAAATGTCAGAAGCCTGTGTCCACGTGCACAGGGCATAAAAGGGGACACAGGTATGTTTTCATCAAGACTACAGCTGTGGAACTGCAGCAGCACGAGGACTGCCCAAACCACGATGTCCGAGGGTCAACACTTCTGGGAGATTAAGATGGATTCTTCCAGTCTATGGAACAACTATGGTAATCTTCATGGTCATTTATCAGTTGCACAATAATTAAAAGGTTGAAGTAATCGTCATGATCAAAGCAGACTTTCGGACCATGGAATCAGTGTCTTAGTTAATAAGATGTAATTTATATCGATCTGAAAATTACTGGCTCATTTACAATGCAGAAGAGAAACAGTAATATGATCGCTTTTATAATGTGGGGTATTATTTTCCAGTCACTGAGTTAATCTGAAAGCTAGCACTCTGATTCCATGCCACTGTCGATGACGATGTTGTTCCCTTTAAACAACCAACCTGTTGAAAGTTTCAAATTTGAAGTTATCACAACATTCGTCTAAAAGAGTTTGTATTGATCTCAGATTGATCTCATTCAGAGTGGGAACTTAAAGTTAGCGGCAATCATTTTCATTTTTCTTAGAAATTATTGCAAGTCAGACAAAATCATATTTTGATTGACGTTATTATGCTACATTACACTGCTGCTACAGTAAAATTTACAGTAAGCTTTGGCAATAACACGATAACATCGAGATATCAGCGATTAAAAAGATATGTGATATACGTGATAAAAAAAAAAATCACTGCATTTGTTGAGTCAAGTAAGAAATTCCATGGAAACAAAATTAGAACAGTCTTCAGCTTTCGGAAGTGACAAACAAAAGCGAACTACATTTGTGGCCGCTTCAGAAGTACATATACACTATGCAACGAATTTACGGACATTGTGATGTGTGATGCTTGTAGAGGGTACCTGACAGGTTATCGGCTCTAAAGCAATCATGCATGAATCGAAAAAAAAATAATCAATATTAAATATTGATACTATCCCGAGAAATCGCGATGATATGTTTGCCGATATATTGTGAATGAACAAAATTGATATCGCCCAAGCTTTAATTAATCAATTTCATTCAACAATTTTATCATTTTGGACTTTCCAACACCTTTGTAACCCTCTATGCCCATGCTGAAAATTCTGGGCCCAGTCAGACACGGCACCCACAGACACTCACTTGAGACCGTTTCACACTAGATCCGGCAAGGGGCGATCAACGGAGGATCAGGATCCTGCAGCAAGCGATAAACTGACGCGGACGGCATTCACACTTAGAATCTGGATGGTGCATTGATCCCCCTAGCCCGACCGTCGGTTCAACGGAAGTTCCACACTGCCTCGTGTGACGATGACAAGGTCAACTGGTAGCAGCGTCATTGATTGTGCTTTTGCACACGCCAGGCACACGCGTGCCCGCGTTCGGTGTATACATGCCCGCCATCTTAGCTTATGCTTCGTTCGCTAAACAATCTTTACCAGGACACACAGATTCGACCGACTCACTTCACACCGTTAGTCGTTTGATTTTTCTCTCAATAAATACAGTTTTGCCCATATCGTAAGAAATAACGTGAACAACCACCATGTACTACAAACCTTAAGTGTACTATAATACTGCGACAAAGAAAATACAAAATATGGATATACAAAAATGATTTTCAAATACTAATGAAAACCGTGTAACCATTATTGGCGAGTAAAAAAAACACGAAAAGCCTGATGAGAAGGAAACTGGTCGATGCATGAGGGTGCAGAAAATGGTCAAGTGGTCGAAATGGTCGAAGCATGTGGTTCGTCACGCACGTGTTGTTGCATGCAGAACAGGGATACCAAATGCCAAGCACCATTCAAATCGTGTAATGTTTCTTTTGCACTGAAATGCTGTGTTGCGTGGTTTGGAAACCAGTGTAATAAGTGAGGACGCTCCCATCATTGCGCCAACCCAACACTGGTTGTTTACAAAGCTTTCGCGGTTTATTTTTTTCAACTCAAGGGCGCTCAGTGATCTGTTTGATTAGACCGGAAGTCGGTGGGTCAAATTTGCGGGTTCTGATATCCTGCGCGTATGCTTCCACACCACTGTTTTTGATCCACCTTGCAGGATCCAGATCGCCTCCTTTGATCCCGCAATAAAGGGGATCAAAAGGAGGATCGAGATCCTGAGGATCGCATCCTGTTTCATTCACTAGCTGTTGATCGCCCTTTGATCGCCCTTGCAGGATCTGATCCTCCTTTGATCGCCCTTGCCGGATCAAGTGTGAACGCGGCCTTAGAGTATTTTTGGTTGCATTGCCAATAGGTCAAACCACAGAGTCACACATGTGTATGTACTGTCGAGTGGTTTTGGTTTGACCTATCCTAGCCACATGTCCTTGCATTTATTTGAGTGCACTGCACAAAAGTCAATGGGTTAAGAAGAGACACCACAATCTTTTGAGTGTCTTTGAGTGTTAAACCTATAGGAGGGTTAATGTACCTTCCTTTACAGAAAAACGGTGTTTCATTTTTTTGTTATTGAAAAATTTTCTGGGGATGATCATTGCCCATTCATTGGCATGTATCATCAGATGGCGTGAACTATGGGGAACGTGCCCCCAGCCGAGGTCTGGGCCCCCATTCAGAATTTTGAAAAAATAGGTCCTTTTTAAGACTTCAGGATTCAAGTGATTGACATGGCACCCCTAGAAAAAGTGGTAGCCTAGTGTCCCCCTTTGTGTCCCCCTTGTAGTTCCCCCAGTGCCCCCTATAGTGCCCTCTGAGAAATTGGACCCGTTAATTACACCACCCAGCCTGTATCATACAATGGCAGTACAGAATACAGAATCTGTAAAGCACACCAGACTCACACAATGTGAACAAAGACCGAGTTCATACAAGAGACTAAAACAGGGAATGCAACATTATTACTTGGATTGATGGAATAAAACTTACTCATGAACTTGGCAACAAGCTTCTTCAAAGCAGCTGCATACACTGGGTGGAAAATAATGTGAAATGCATCCATAATATATAAGAATCAATATTGTGTAAAAACCAACCTGTGAAAGTTTCAGCTTAGTTTCAGCATTGTGTCTTTAACGATAAAATAGTGAAAATCCAGATTGTCTGTATTCATTCCAATGTGGAATATCTTTCTTAACCCTAACCCTGCCAGATGCAGCACAGTGCATCAGGTGGAAAAGTCTGGCACTTTTGATGCATTCCCAGGCTGTCAGCTTTCCCAGTATAAGCATAACAGCCAAGTCTGAGGCTATTGAGAGCTGGTCCCATTGAACAATGCCAGAGGTTGTGTATCCTGCTGCGTTTGGTGACCACAGACTCTGAGGGCAGTTCGGCCTTGAGATTTGTGACCTGATGGATTTTGCTGCACTGGCAGCCAAGTCACTTTGACAAACGATGCAATCTGATGCGTCTGGCAGGGTTTCTAGCCAAAATACCCTGGAGGGTTAGGGTTAAGGTTTAATTTTGGAAATTATTTCACTAATTTTATTAGAAATATTTAGAGAGATTTTTGGTTTTATAACATTGTTAACTTTACACCAAGTAAGTAAAACTTTGATCATTTATGTTTTTCAAGATTACCAATTGTGTATAGGGGCTTGAAAGTGCTAAAAGCAGGGTGTAATGTATCATCATTACTGGCCATAAGTATTGCAATGTTGGAAATTACACACCAAAGTTCATGGTTTGAGAACTGTATTTACAATAAGTTA
>CM055819.1:33440327-33546889 GCA_029582265.1 Zoroaster sp. YZ-2022 | reverse complement strand
TTTACCCCAAATTTACCTTTTCCTGTCCAAACCGGAAGTCAAAGTTTAATAATAAAAAAAATCATATCTCAACAACCACACAAGATAAATTCACAATTCTTTCACCATTGTACAGATCGTTAATTGTCAAATAATATTTACAAAAAGGTGACCCCAATTTTACCTTTACTTCCTGTCCAAACCGGAAGTCAAAGGTTAATATATACAAAAAATCATATCTCAACAACCACAAGAGGTAAATTCACAGTTTTTGCACCATTGTACAGATCGTGAATTGTCAAAAAATATTTACAAAAAGGTGACCCCAATTTGACCTTACATCCTGTCCAAACCGGAAGTCAAAATTTAATATTTAAAAAAATCATATATCAACAACCACAAGTAGTAAATTGACATTTTTGCACCATTGTATAGATTGTTAATTGTCGAAAAATATTTACACAAAGGTGACCCCAATTTGACCTTAATTCCTGTCCAAACCGGAAGTTAAAGTTTAATATTTAAAAAATCATATCTCAACAACCAAAACAGGTAAATTCAAAATTTTTATACCATTGTACAGACCGTTAATTGTCAAAAGATATTTACAAAAAGATGACCCCAATTTGACCTTACTTCCTGACCAAACCGGAAGTCAAAATTTTAATATTTAAAAAGATCATATCTCAGCAACCACAAGAGTAAATTAATAATATTTTTGCACCATTGTACAGATCGTTAATTGTCACAAAATATTTAAACAAAGTTGACCCCAATTTGACCTTACATCCTCCCGAACACCTAGAGTTTGTGTCGAGACAAACTCTGAATCTCTAGTTTTACTTCTTCTCCCCAGTAACTGTCCGGTAACAAACACATACTTGCAAACTTCACATGAACTTGAAACTTGGCATGTACTTAGAACTTAACAAGCAGATGAAACACGAGTTGTGAGTGACCCCAATTTGACCTTACTTCCTGTCCAAACCGGAAGTCAAAGTTTAATATTTAAAAAAATCATATCTCAACAACCACAAGAGGTAAATTCAAAATTTTTGCACCATTGTACAGATCGTTAATTGTAAAAAAATATTTATAAAAAGGTGACCCCAATTTGACCTTACTTCCTGTCCAATCCGAAAGTCAAAATTTAATATTTAAAAAAAATCATATCTCAACAACCACAAGAGGTAAATTCAAAATTGTTGTACCATTGTACAGATCGTTAATTGTCAAAAATATTTACAAAAAGGTGACCCCAATTTGACCTTACTTCCTGTCCAAACTGGAAGTCAAAGTTTAATATTTAAACAATCATATCTCAACAACCACAAGAGGTAAATTCACATTTTTTGCACCATTGTATAGATTGTTAATTGTCGAAAAATATTTACACAAAGGTGACCCCAATTTGACCTTACTTCCTGTCCAAACCGGAAGTCAAAGTTTAATATTTAAAACAATCATATTTCAACAACCACAAGAGGAAAATTCACAATTTTTGTACCATTGTACAGGTCCTTAATTGTCAACAAATATTTACAAAAAGGTGACCCCAATTTGACCTTACTTCCTGTCCAAACCGGAAGTCAAAGTTTAATATTTAAACAATCATATCTCAACAACCACAAGAGGTAAATTCACATTTTTTGCACCATTGTATAGATTGTTAATTGTCGAAAAATATTTACACAAGGTAATTTGACCTTATGTTTCCAAAACTGAAGTCAGTTTAATATTTAAAACAATCATATTTCAACAACCACAAGAGGAAAATTCACATTTTTGTACCATTGTACAGGTCCTTAATTGTCAACAAATATTTACAAAAGGTGACCCCAATTTGATACTTCCTGTCCCAAACCGGTAAAATTTAATATTTAAAATCATCTCAACAACCACAAGAGGTAAATTCATTGTTTGCACCATTGTATAGTTAATTGTGTCAAAAAATATTTACACAAAGATGACCCCAATTTGACCTTACTTCCTGTCCAAACCGGAAGTCAAAGTTTAATATTTAAAAAAATCATATCTCAACAACCACAAGAGTTAAATTCACAATTTTTGTACCATTGTACAGATCGTTAATTGTCAAAAATATTTACAAAAAGGTGACCCCAATTTGACCTTACTTCCTGTCCAAACCGGAAGTCAAAGTTTAATATTTAAAAAAATCATATTTCAACAACCACAAGAGTTAAATTCACAATTTTTGTACCATTGTACAGGTCGTTAATTGTCAAAAAATATTTACAAAAAGGTGACCCCAATTTGACCTTACTTCCTGTCCAAACCGGAAGTCAAAGTTTAATATTTTTAAAAATCATCTCAACAACCACAATAAAGAGGTACATTCACAGTTTTTTGCACCAATGTACAGATTGTTAATTTTCAAAAATATTTACAAAAACATGACCCCCAATTTGACCTTTACTTCCTGTCCGGAAGTCAAAGTTTAATATTAAAAAAATCATATCTCAACAACCACAAGGGGTAAATTCACAATCTTTCCACCATTGTTTAGATTGTTAATTGTCAATACATATTTACACAAAGGTGACCCCAATTTGACCTTTACTTCCTGTCCAAACCGGAAGTCAAAGTTTAATATTAAAAAAATATTTTCAAAATCGTACATTATTAGCGAGGACGACGGTTTCGTCAAAATCACAATTCGTATCTGGAACTACATGAAAACGGGTTGTAAAAACTCGCCAAAGAAATAAATGCCTTCTCTCAAAGAATTTCGGTATCAAAATTGACCCTTATGTAGCAGAACAGTTGTTTTTCACATTTGAACTGTTTTTTCAAAAATAAATCATGTGATTAAGTTCAAATCATTGAAATGGACTTTTTCCAGGGTACTCTTTAATATGAAAAAAAAATAATAATGCAAAGTTTCTTAAAAAAACATTCTGACGTCATCATCACTGACCTGACAAAACTCGAACACCTATGTGTTTGTAATATCACAAACACTTCCATCTAGTTATTATTAAAATTAGCGTCCTTATGACTGTCCGCTTCCTTTCCTTGAGGCTATTTTGGCGGCGGTCATTAATTACTGTGTGGCGGAATTTCATTCTAACACCTGCGTAGTCCTCAGGGTGTTTAATTCAAGTTTAGTGTGGTCATGCTTTGGGTTGCATTTTGTTTGCAATTTTATGTTACACAAATCGTTCCATCAAAAAACCTTTCGGGGTATCAATTCAAATTTGGCAATTTTAACAAGTGTTTAATTGTACATGCCCCGTTTGTATTTATTTATAATATATATTGTTTAATGGTGGAGGGTCACTTTACTCCCGTTTCCCGGAACAGACATGTCTGGAAACCAAGATGATAAACGGAATTTGTGATATTAATAATCATACTAACGAAGTCTCGCGGAACAGGCACGGCCGGAGACTGGTATGATAATTGGATTGTGTGTTATCAATAATTTTACCAAGGTAGTTTCGCGGAACACGCATGTCCGGAAACATTATTGTTAATTAGTAGTATTTTTTGTTGGAAAATAAAAACTGCTCAAACCAGTCAGTAACAACATATACTCATTGGTCTCCTTGTCAGTTATCTTGTCCACTGTCATGTCTTATGGGGGAATACATTTTTTAGCAGGAAAAACGAAAGAAAAATTCGCGCTTCAATCCTACCGAAAAAACTAACAAATTCGCGCTTGAATGGGATAAAAACAAAAGAAATTTGCATAAATTATTTAATTAGGATTGCATAAATTTTTAGCAGGAAAAACAAAAGAAAAATTCGCGCTTAATGTAATTTTTTAAAAACCAAAATCGGTGTTTTTATCAATTAATTGGGCTGGCTTTAATAATGGCTTAAATTGTCGTCGCGGAAATCAAGTCTGCCTTTCTTGAGTTTGTCCGTTCTAGGCCTCCGTATTGAAATACATCCAACATGAAAATTAGACTGTCCGGAATTTAGGCCCGTCTGGTCACCTGCATGCTGTTCCCATACAGTTATATCTTTTATATAAATAACTTTTATGGCTGTCACAGAGTTACTCTATGGCTGTTACACAGACCATGGAGTTACCTCCATGCACAGACATTCGCCAAAAAGGACTCTGGGCGGATAATGAAAAAATAGGCTAGTTAGTTTTCAGTAGGCTAAAGAAATAGAAAATGAAGATGAAAACAGATGAAGAAGAAAACGGATAAAGGTGAAAACAAAAAACACATTGTATTAGCATAACACATTTCTTAAAACACGCCCATGTCTAAAAAAAAATTGTTTTGTTGGTTGTTGTTGTTGTTGTTGTTGTTTTTTTTTGGGGGGGGGTTTTAAAGTTTTTTTATATACAATTTTAGAGCTTTAGGGTGAACGTTTGTGTGCCTTTCGAAATAACAGTCTAATTAAGTTGGAATAATGGACACCAAGTCTTGTGGGTGCAAAATTGAGATGAGTGCTGTGGTTGAGGATTGAGGAATCTCGACTAAATTTATTTTTATTAATATTTTCATTTTACTTTTTGCCGTGTCACACAACATTTTGTCTCATACTGACCATGATTGAGGAAAAACACACATAAATCTTATTCTATTTTATTCGTTTTTGCACCGGGGTGGGAGACAGCGAACGGTTTTGCGACTGGAAAACTTAGGGGCCTAGGCCTATTATTGAGCCAATGGACAATGTCCATTACACAGTCAAGCGAAAAGCTAGAAAACTTGATTTGAAAGATCGCCGCAAATCGTGCATCGCCCTCTAGCTAGCAGTAGCTGAAGCAGTAGCCGAGGTTCAAGTTTTAAAATAACTTGGTACAGATCTTACATACAATACAAGCTGGAGGTACGAAGACCGCCGAAAAGCAAACTTGTTGATTATTTTGTTTTAAGGACCGCAAAACGTGCATATCGCCCTCTAGCGGTAGTCTAAGTTCAAGTAGGTCGCACGAAATGGCTGATGATTCGTATAACAGCAGCCAGGTGGAGCAAGTGTCAATTATCTGTCCAGACATTCCAAGGGAAGACATCGAAAAAGATTTGATCGTCACGAGAGATGCTCAGGAGACTATCAATCGAATTTTCGAAGGCAATGTAAATATTTCATGATTAGGGATTACACACTGTTTCTTTCAGTGACAATCATGACACTTTCTTTGCAGTTGCACTGCAGTGTGAGTGTGTCTTGTCAGTTCAATGTTCAATTTCACTTTTTCAGTATTTGGAAACGTTCAACAACTTTTCGAGAAAACAATTATTTTTTTCTTCAGGTGAAAGCACTTGAGACTGACTAATATATCAGGAAGATTGATACTTGTACCAACTTTACAACTTATAAAGATTAGTAACATTGGTCCAATATAGGGCTGTGCCGAATAACCGAATATTTGAATATTCGATCAATGGTTTGAATATCCGGTTGTTTTTCCGGTTCGAATATTCGAAGAAAAAGTTTTTGTTGAATTTTTTTAATTTTTATATTGCCGCTTCCATCATTATCCACTCCCACCCTCCCCCAATCATCCTCTCGTCTGCATTTGGTCGCCATCTAGCAAGTCCATCCTAGTCCGGGCGACATTATGTTTAGTACATTTTTTGGCCCCACAATATCGTGCGTGCTTGTTTTATCACGCAGCGCAATTTACAATCGGCGGCCTTCAAATATTGAATATCTGATCGTAATCAAAATCCGAATATCCGGTTATCAAATTATTCAAAAACGCACAGCCCTAGTCCAATATTGTTTGTACATTCCCTTTAAATAACATTTTTTTAAATTTTAATTTTCAGTTTCTGGTTGGCACTTCATATTCACCGAACCACATTCTTTTAGAAGCACCTGTTTCACCGACTGAACTAAGTTTACCCACCACTGCAAGCCCATCTTATTTAGAAGAGAGGGATCGAACAGGATGGAGTCCTACACAGCGTGACACACAGAGTAATACTGGAGGTGATATCAGTCAGAGAGTAAACATTGATGCTGACAATTGGGGTGGCCTTTGTGGTGGGAATAGTCGTAGTCATCAGTTTCTCATAACACATGATGATGATGATGATGATGATGATGATGATGATGATGATCAGGATGAACTTCCAGACATTGGGTTTCATCGGAGCATAACACAACAAGGCTCAAATACATTTGAGAAAGGTTTGGGGTTTTTTTCTTCAGAAATCAGAAAGACTGTGTTCTTATTAAGTAGTGGTCTGCTGGACAAAGTCCAGTAAAAATAAACGCAATATTTGAAGCTTTGCATGGTGAAAAGGATAAGTAAAGACTGTTTGCAGTGAAACCATGTGAAATTCTCAATTAATAAGTAGTAATTAGTTCTGAAAAGAACTGGTGATTACAACTCTACATTTCGATCAGTATGCTCTGATCGTCTTCAGGAGAATGCCGGACTCTAGGAAGTGCTGCTGCTTAAGTAGACTGCTGGAGGATTCGCACGAAGACTGGACGCTGGAGGATTAGTGCATTATAGCGTTCAGGCGGGAAATGGTGGAACTAGGACCATTGGAGTGGAGGAGTGTGTCCTCACTGAACCTAATCAGTTGTTAACAAGCCCAGGAGAGGGAGGTGGTTGACTTAGGATGTAGGAGATCCCTCAGTCTTGGGTGGTTGTGGAATTTGGATAGCAGCCGTTAAATATCACTGATGTAGAAACCAATGTCTTGGGGAACGGTGTTATGGTTGAATATCTCGATGGTCTTAAAAGAGTAGACTGTGGACCAGCATCAAGGGCATGGTGAACGTGATCTGTGAAGTGAGTCACCTCAAAATAGGCACTAGACTATTCAAACACAAGCCTCATTCTGATTCTCATAGACTTGTGTGTAACACATCACGATGTCCACTGCATGAAAGGTCTCATTCTTCAACTAAACCAATCATATTGATATTATTTGTTATTTTGTTACAGAGCGTTTCCCTGTTGCCAGCAGTAACCATCACACATCACTGAAGGAGGGTGGTTCATCTTCAGTCGATCACGTCGTCTTGGTAGATGATGAGCTTGATTCTCAAGAAGGTTTCCATGATGTAGCGTGTGTTGATTTGACTTTGTCACCACAAAGTAAATACTTTATGTCACTTTATTTCATCACTTAAAAGAACAGAATAAAAATAAATAGACCAAAGGTCCTGTAGTATAAATGCAAAATATACTACTCAAAACAATTTAGGGAACACCGGATTTTTTACATCAAATAGGTTTGAAATGTTCCATGAACCAGGATTTTCATTTGCAACCCCTCTCTCTTTCAGTAGTCATGTCATGAAATGTGTAATCACTACGTGCATCCTTTATGCTCTGTTTCATTGTGCAGTTGTTTCTCATCAATTCTGTGAAACATTGTGTTTATCTGAAATAAATGATCTTGCTTTAACTGAGATTATTCCGGTGTTCCCTAAATTGTTTTGAGTAGTATAGTAGTTATAGGCTTACGTTTTGAACCTAGCAGGTTCTTTCTCAAAGGCAATGGCATTTTGCCTTTGAGAAAGAACCCGCAAAGGTCTCAACAAACGCAAACAGAATCAAAATGAATAATACATTCCAGCCCAGAATCTGATGGGCACAACTTGCCAAAATAAGGAATGGATTGCCGGGTTTAGAGAATATGTCATACTGTTTGAATCATGTACACTTACTTTAAAGGGGCAGTATCATCACAATCAACAGGGCATGGAATTGGAATGCTAATTTTAGATTAACTCCGGTGACTACCATAATACCCGATGTGATAAGGTCATATTACTGTTACTGCTGCATAAATGAGCCATTAATTTTCAGTCAATGTGTTAATCTTAAACTAGGACACCGATTCCATGCCATACCTGTGAAATTTTCAGCTCATTTCATTTGTGAAGTTAACGAGAAAATAATGAAAATATGCCTTTAGACTTTTTGCACTCACTCAACTGTGGGAAATTCAAAGCCCCTGATGTGTATTTCTTTGTTCATGTTTTTCCAGAAACCAATTCAGAATTGTATGCCAATTCAGAATCATTGCCATCTACAGAGGATATAAACAGAACAAGTCCTATATCACTATCAAGTAATGAAAATGATCATGTAACCACGGAGATTAACCACTTTGCAAGTGATTGTCGGGCAAATCATCATAAAACTCAAATATCACAAGAGGAAGAGGCCCAGTGTAGTGAAAACAGCAGCGTCTGGGATCAGAGTAGTAAAGTGTCAATTAAGTCTCTACGAAGGAAAGAAAACAGTGTTGAGGACTTTCTTGACCAAGAAACTGCCTTTGCTTCATGTGTAACTGATTATAAAAGTCTTGATCCTGTTGAACATCATCAAAGTAACTTGTCAGAGAATGAAATGATGGATAGGTGTAGTCCAATGTCCATCTCAAGCAGCGAAGATGAAGAAGAAGGTATCACACTGTCGTTGCTCCATCGAATACGCAACAAACAACTGAAAGATACCAACGTCGGTCTAGGAAACGACCCATCTCATAAGTCATCCAATCAGATTCCAGACAACAATTCATGTGACCAAGTAAATAAAGACCACTCTGCCTTCAAACACACAATCAAAGACGTATCAAATCTTTCTAATGATAGGAGGAGGCAACACGACAATGGCTCTGTTAATCGCAGACATAAAGGTTACCATGACATTTCCGACGACGAGGATGACGATTCATTGAAAAAACATTTCTCATCTTGTCCTAGTACTGGAGCAAACTTCCCAGCAAGGCATGACAGTGCAGCCAGACAGGATAATGGTAGTGAACCATTGGAGCCTTACCATGGTAGCAGTATTGATCTGTTATCTCAGGATAGTTTAGATTCTGTGCTTCCTAAGAAGAAATCTAAGAGATGCCCGGAAGAAATAGCTGCAGCCAAGCACAAAGCACTGGTGAGATTAACGTATAGGTTTATAGTAAAGTACACAAGAATTCAACGGTTAGTGCAGTTTCAGTCAGTTAACTGGTTAACCTTCCCAGCATTGAAAATAAATAACACCAATGCTAGCTATATCTTACCTTCAATATGCATTCAGTCAATCAGTCAATCAAATACTGTAAAACTGGTAATTTTCGCGCAACATTTGTTTTCGCGCTTATCGCGTAACGATTAGACAGCGCGAATTTAAAAACACGCGAATTTATTACCCGCCCGGTGGATTGGTAAGTTACTAATATTTTCTTTGTTTACCTCTACCCCCGGCCCGTAATGACGATGCCTACATGTACATACATGTATATAAGCATTGTGCATAAGCGCCGGTGCAGGACTTCCACTTTATAATTAGGTCACCTTTTGAAGTGGTAAATACGTGTCAACCACATCGTGTGCATTGTACTACAAGTCAAATACTTACAGTCTTGATAACATGAAAGCAACAACCAGTGAATGTGGCGATAGGGTGGCTGGCGAGTAATTTTACTGACGCAATTACCAGTTTTACAGTAATACAAACAAGCAAAGTAGCAAGTATGAGCAAAACATTGATTGTAGAATGTAATTTATTTGTCTTTCGAATCCAAATCTACCATAAATGGGGAGCAGGGTTCTGTTTCATTCATACACTTATATACACACACATTTAGAGTATATAGACTAATCCCATTATTGATTCATCACAGTACAGTGCTTCTTTGAACAAACTGTGCACTCTATTTTGAAATGCTATTTGACAAATCTGTGTATTTGGGAATGCTTGTGACACGCGCTGCAGTGTGGTACCACCACATAGTACAGTAGTGGTGAAGAACAGTGGTTGCCGGATTGTCTAGATAGTTTCTGTTTGAGAGTTTGATTGACACAGATTGTTGTAAATGCACATCTTTCTTGGTAGTAAACTTATTGGATGTATGTTTCTTATTTGTTATAGGAGGCGAAGGCAGGCAAAAAGAGCAGGACAAGCAAATGAAGATGAGACAACAACAGGAAAAAACAACAAAGGGAGGCACAAGTACAGAAGGTATGGAAGTAAATCTTTTCCGTCGTTTCCCTTGTCCTCTGTGTATGTAAGGAAACACCTGGAATGTTCATACAGCTGCTCAGCAAATTTCTTTGGTTACCAAAGCCAAACTTTCAATATGTATACATTTTGGCTGGTAGTCTGTTATTTACTGTTAGTGAAATATTTGCTTAGCGATTTCTTTGGTTACCACCAAACTTTCATACACTATGTATACATTTTGGCTGGTAGTCTGTTATTTACTGCTTAGCAGAAATATTGCTTAGCAGATTTCTTTGGTTACCAGCCAAACTTTCATACAAAATGTGCACATTCTGGCTTCAGTCTTTATATTGCTTAAAAATATTTTTAGCAGATTTCTTTAGTTATAGCCAAACTTTCATACAATATGTATACATTTTGGCTGGTAGTCTGTTATTTACTGCTTAGCAAAATATTTGCTTAACAGATTATTTAGTTACCAGCCAAACTTTCATACAAATATGTATACATTTTAGCTAGTCTGTGTTTTTCTACTTAGCAAAAATATTTATATGAATTTCTTTGGTTACCAGCCAAACTTTCGTACAATATGTATACATTTTGGCTGGTGATCTTACTACTTAGCAGAAATATTTTGCTTAATTTCTTCGGTTACCAGCTAAACTTTCATACAAATGTATGCATTTTGGCTGGTAGTCTGTTTATATTACTTAGCAAAATATTTGCTTAGCAGATTTCTTTGGTTACCAGCCAAACTTTCAATAGCTGTTCATACAATATCTTTATTTGGCTGGTAGTCTGTTTATATTAGCAACAAAATTTGCTTATTTGTAACAGATTTCTTCAGTACCACCAGAAATTTTCATACAATATATATTTTAGCTTAGCTGGTAGTCTGTTATTTACTTAGCTAGCAGCAAAATATTTGCTTAGCAGATTCTTTGGTACCAATAAACTTTCATACAATGTATACATTTGGCTGCCGTAGTCTGTTTTATATTAGCTTAGCAAAAATATTTGTAGCACAAATTCTCTGCTAAGCTCGATGAAATTCCAGCCTCTCTCATGGCTTTAAATACTAAACGGGAAAATTTTCACGCTTTTACATGCTCCATTTCTTGCCCACTTGGTACATAACAGGGTTGATTTGACTTTTTTTACGCCTGTGCATGTGTAAGCCAGCCCAGGCCTGTGATTTCTCAGGTTTTTACAAATCTCCCTTTGCAATCATCACCAAGGAAAGAAAGAGTAGCCTGTATTGTGTCCAACCTCTAGTTTCTTGTTTGTGCAAGGGATGTGTGAGAGAGAGATCTGTAAATCCTCCACAATTAAAACATCCAGGAGGTTCATATATATTTGTGAAATTTTAGATAACGTAAATAATTGGGTGTGAAATGTAACAAGAATTAATAATTGTAATCTGATGGTTTCTATGGCTCTGAGAGAAAGCGCGCATAAAGCGGTGAGACCTGAGGGGGTATTGAAGGTAAAAAATGGTGTTAACACATTTTAGTATAGAAATTCAAGGAACCATCTGCCACCATTAGCAGAGTGACAGTCAAAGCTTTCAAAGCCTAACAGATAATTTCTAAACCATTTCTTGAGTAGGAATGGGTCCTATTTATTTTTATTTAGCACTTCAGTTTTCCACATATTTTGTTTTCAAATTTGAGTCAATGTTCTCCCTCCAGAACTAAGCTTGACTTGAACTAAAAATGCATTTGTAAAAGTCCAGCTCTGAGCGTGTTGTGTTCCGTGCCAAAACCCATGATACTTCTTTTGAGATTTGGCACGTCAGTCTGCAAAATACAGGTCATGTCATGTCGTATATGGCCCAAATCCATTGTTCTGTGGAGTATACTGTATGCTGTGGACTAGGTTTTTTTACATGACTTACTTGCAGACTTAGTGTAGTACTATGTAATGTTATCGTGTCAGAATAGCGCAACAACGCTCGTATCTCCTCGAGTTATCTGCGATGTTTTAAGCAAGAAACCAGTTGTGCAGTAGTCGAGTGCAAAAGGTTATTGTATATGTAACAGTTCCCGGATGAATGATACAAAAACAATGGCTGGGATAATACGTTGTTGCGCAAACATGTTTTAATGTATGTAAGGTCATGCAGATTGACGACGCCGCTGTACATATATGTATTGCATTGTGTACATATCTGACGGCGTTTGTGCGACGCACGACTAATTCACATCTGGATATGTGAATTCATCTTGCACTTTCACCTTATGAGTTAGCCATCTTATATGCTTTATTCCCCTTAATACAAGAATTGGTTTACCTGTACTATTGCTCATTGTAGTAACTCTGCTGCCTAATTTGGTATGTTTGGAGGGCAACCTTGCGTTTTGAAATGTCATTGAATTTTAAGTGAATTAATGAAATAGCTCGTCCATTTATTTATTCCTTATGTCAGGAATGAACCTTCTTTTGGGAACCATCAGATTATTGGGCCTTCTCGCGAATGGTGCATACGGCAGCATGTAAGAGACAAGAGTGTGGTTGTGACAATTACAGCCTCACTTTTGTGATTTAACGTGAATAAGGCGAATAACACTTGATTGTATTTGTACTCATTTGATTCGTAGATACCTGCAGTATGTTACAGTTGTGGCAGATCCTTTACTCTTAGAAAGATGCTGGAGGTGCTACTCTGCTTGACCAAACTACAGGAACTACGACAGTAAGACAACCATTTGAGTGCTCAACCCCATCCCTGGTGGATATAACATGGAGGAGAGAACAAGTCATGGAACACACCCTAGGAGAGGACCTACAGGTGGGGGTGATAACAAAAAAAAATGCATCTTAGGCTGAGACATTCCAAGCAGTGTCTTTAGTGAGGATCTAGAGAAAAGGGTGTCCAAGTAAATAAAACAACAACAACAAATACAAAACCAGAGCATCCATATGTTTTAAAAGGGGTTGTATACATTTGTAAAATTACGAAGAGAGAATCTGAGTAAAATTATTAACTTAAAGAAGAAGTTAACTTCGGTATTGAGATGGTGATGGTGATGGTACCCAAAGAATCCTGCTGGGCTTGTTTCAAAAGTGTTTAAAATCATATTGGATGGAATTTGACAGAAAAAGTGTGCTATACTATTTTTATTGAAGATTGAATGGGTTTAAGACTGTGAATAATAGCAAGGACATTATTTTTCACTCATTTACAATTTGTTTGCTTGCCTGACAATGTCCAGCATGTCGGCCCGGACAGGAATCGATAGAAATGAGGTTTTCCAGGGAAACTGAAGAATACATTTTAATTTTATCAACACTTTATAAAAGTGAATAAAGTTAAAGGTAACATATCAACAAGAGTAACGATAATTTTCTTGGTTTTAATTTTGGGTATTAGCTTTGAATATCTGACACATATTTGTTATTTTTAGGGACTTCTATTTTTGACCTTAAAAGGTGACCACTTTTTGAAACATGCCTGTAGTTATTCTGTCTGAAATGTTCAAGAAAACTTGAAATAAACATGAAAGAATCTGTACCCTGGATCCTCAGCTGGCAATCCATTTGCCATTAGTATAAATACAAATATTCTGAGTGCATTTTTCACTATTTTTCTGCAATCAATGTCAAGACATTTCGTGAAGATGATACAGTGGTTTTGTTCTTTGAATCACCTTTCCCTTGTGGGCCACCATGATGTTGAACACACTACAACAGGACAAGGAGGAGGTGGAGGCCATAGTCCAGCTGCCTGTGGCAGCTTCCTGACGATGGCATATACATTCAAACAGGTAGCTGCTAATGTTAAGTTAAAATAATTTACCGATCGTTGACCTTGGGCCAGAAAAAAAATCACCTGTTACTAGCATTTCATTAGGGAAACGAGCCCAGTCTAATGTCACTGCCGCCAACCCCGATCTGCCGAGGGTTCGAGGTGATATCCTGCAGTCCTCCAGCTTGGGGTATCCACACGTTAACAAGATAAACTTCTCTTTCATACCTTTGTTAAATTGATCGGGTCACTGAGGTCAACTTCGCCGTATACAAGAGTTACGTAGCAGTAATTACGGGTTAAAGTGACAACGTAAAAGTGTATTAAGTTTTACTTATGTTATAAAAAAAATATTTTACATTTGTTTAGTAGAATTTTACTATGAAAGTGTGTATAAAAGACATGATTTAATGTCAAGTCCTCACGAGAAGCGCTTGTGTCTCATTCAACGCCAAATTCAAGATGGAGAACATGAAGGTGAATAATGTCACAGCAGGAGTATCGGGAAATTTTACTGATTGGAGCAGTATGCGTAACCACGTGTCCAATTTTCAGAAACTAGGGTTTTACCACTTTTTCTAGGGGGCATGTCATCACTTGAATCCTGCATTCTCAAATAGACCTCATTTTTTCAAAATTCTGAATTTGGGGGGCACCTGGGCACGGATCTTGGCTGGGGGGCACGCTCCTGTCCCCCTATATGCACTGTGATTGAGGTATGGTTGAAGGTAAACAATTGTTGAAGAGTAAAACAAGCCTGAATCGTTTGTGGGATGAAAATATCAGCGATACTGCTCAGACACAGTCATGTACCATACGTTATGCATTATACGCCCAGCAACGATTGCTCATACAAGTCAGGCAAGTATGTGCATGCATGTGTTGGACCATTATGCGCTGTTCCGCAATCGATCATTACAGTTTCACCTTCTCCCCGGGAACAACTAAGGCTTAACCCCTGAACTATATAAGGAGAACACCAAATACAATTATTTAAAAAACTCAACATTTGTTTAACCCAAATACTAAACCAAGGAACCCTTTAAAAACGGGGCCCGGTAAAAAAACAAATCCATAGACTTTTTATCAAAAATAATGTAAGAAAAAAAAAACCATTAAAGTAATATTTTAAAAATTTCCCTAAATGGGGGTAAACCATTTGATCTTATACCTCCAAGTATTAAAAATTTTCCCAAACCAACATTTACCTAAATTGGGGTAAATAAGTCCCTAAAAATCAAAAGCGTTATACAACTGTTGGTATTTTACCCCATTTTGGGTAATTTTTATTTAATTATTAGGAGGTTCCCCGGAACATCTAAAACATGATTTTTACACAGCTTGTAATTTCTTCTCTGGTTTGTATTAATTGACTGGAACCCCACAAGGGCCACAAGAAAAAAGTTTTCTTCGGATAATCATAAATCATGTCCCCAAGCTTCAGCGTACAACATTGTGGGAAAAAAAAGCACGATGTGAGGGGTCCGACTTTTTTTGTCCCAAACAAACACTGGTCTCTTAATTTTCATGGGTTTGGTGTCAACTAGAAATGGTGTTTTTTAAAAACATTGGGAATTTTTGGGTTTTTGTGAGCTGGGAAAAAAATTTTTTTTGTAAATAACACAATTTAAAAGGTAAAATTTAGGAAAATAAAGCCTTGCTGTGTAATTTAAAAAATACGAAATTTTAAATGTTTAAATTTTTTTAATTTATGTAACAAATTTAAAATCTTTCCGTATAATTTTTCCCCGGGAACCAAAACTTGCCGTCTTTGTAAAAATTTCCCTTTTTAATTGTGCCCACCATGTGATCATGCATTGTGGGGCGCCGGTGCAAAAGCATTTGCCTATCAGTCAAATAACCTCACAACTTTGGATAAAAAAGAACCTCTAAAGTGGGGTTTGAAAAATGTTTTAATTTTATTGTTGATAAAAAAAAAAACGTTTTAAAACTGAAAAGTATGGGGGGGCCTTTTCATTTTCTTTTTTAATGATTTTCAGACCAAACAATGCAGTAAAAATTTACAAGGTCAAATAGTAAAAAAGTCTAAGTTTTTAAAAAGTATAAATTTTCCAATACATTCGTAACAATTTCAATTTTGTTTACCTATTTAAAAAAAATCTTTTTTCTATTTTTTTTAAATAAAGTTTACAAAAAGTTTTAAAAATTTTCCCAAAACCCTTTTAAAACTTTACCAAACAATTGGGGTTCTTAAAAATTGCAAAAAAGTAAAATTTTTCACAACTTCTTGTTATTTTTTTTTTTGTGTGTTCAACTTAAACTTGATTTTATGGGTTCATGGGAAAAAATTCTATCGAAAGTGATATAATATTTTCCCCTATTTCCTGTAGACGAAGCAAATCAATATTTAGGTTTTTGGAAATACAGTCTTTAACTTACGTTTTTTGGGGTGAGGATGGGGGATGAAAAAAATTCCTCCCAAAAAAAAGATTGGGGGGACATATGTCAGGTTGTCAAAATATTTTTTTTAAACTGCTCATTAATTTTTAGTAAATATCCCACTTCAACTTACATGTCGTAAATATTTATTTTTGGGTTTCAAAAGGTTGTTTAAACATTTTATTACGCCCATTGGGTGGTTTGGGACTTTTATTGGGCATTTTTTTTTTTTTAAAATTTTTTCTAAAAAATATTATATTCTGAGGCCAAAAAAGGGAAAAAAAATTTTTCTAAAACCATGTGATTATTGGGAAATGGGTAGGGGAAACAATTACAATTACAACGGCGTGGGGGCAGAAAATTTAAGTGTTCTTAACTTGGTCAGGGGTTTTTTTTTTTACACACTGTAAAAAAAAAATTTTAAAAAAATACGTAAAAATTTAAAAGGGTGATGCCCAAAATTCAATTTATCTTTTCGACCCCAATTACCCGTCACCCATTTGGCCCCCTGCCCCCAACAGAAAATCATCCCCTGAAAAATAGTAAAAATAAAAAATTAAAAAAAAATATATTTTTATTTTGTTAAAAATTTTGAAGGGTTTATTTGGACTACTGTTTCGAAGATAATGAGGGGAAAGTTTTGAACTTAAAACTTTGGGGGCCCCTCTTTTTTTGTAAACCTTGGGGTCTTAATAACATCATGGTGTAGCATTTAAAACAAGCCCCAGTCGTTTGGCCGTTTTCCCCACCTTTAAATATAGCCGGATTGGTTGTGCAACAGCTGGATTCCCCTATTTCCCATCCTTTCTTCAAAAAAAAATAACGCATTTCTATTTTTTGGGGGATAAATTTCCCGAAGAAATTCTCTCCATTAAAATAAAAAAAAATAAAGTGCCTGAACTGGTTTTCTATATATAAAAGCACCTCAAATTTTTTACCACCTGCCACTTTCAGCTCAGTCCTCTCCTTTAAAACTATTCATTGTACAAATAAAAAATCATTACAGGCCTTTAAACTTTGTGAGTGCATACAGTAATCATGTTCGGCCATCTTTGTCAGTTAATCCCCGTCAAACTTTTTTTTGAGTGGACCCCATTCAAAAAACCAGACTATTTTTTTTCCTCCTTTCAAATGTTGAAAATATGATCTTTTCTTTTTCCCTTTTCTGTGGAACTATCGGACAATTGGTGCATGAAACAAGCCATGTGTGGCTGTGTTGTCATTTTCCCAGTAATTTGTCAGTTATCTTTGAATAAGGCGAATGGCCCATGATATGTGAAGGAACGTGCTCTTGAACCCTCATTCGTTTACACTCCCTTCGGCTCCAACTGCGTACACCATAGAGAAAGGGACCGACATGGTCATATTTCCCAAAAGGATTGCATACAATTTCCCACCCGTTCTGTCATGCATGTCAGGTACACAGGTGGGGTGCTAGGTGGACAGTGGTTGGGGTTGACTCACCCTTCGGGACTGTTGCATTGCTCCATGGTTTAATCCACGACTGACAAATTATGAACTGGACTCTTCTGTGGTCAAATAATGTTAGCCAGTGAAAATATCAGTTTACTTGAGAAATATTTTTTTGGTAGCAGAAAAGGGTGTAATAACATCAGTGTGACTTAACTGGGCTCTTTCCCAAATTTTTTGTTGTTTTGTGTTTAAGATTTGTTTTATTGAACAACCAGGAAAATTCATTTATTGAGTCTACCCTTGTGGTCCATGAAAAATTTTTTTACTTTTTGTTGGCTCCTATTTAAACCAAATAACAAAATAAAATCAAAAAAGCTTGCCCCTGGTATCATTCAGACTTGTGTTGGTAATTTTCGGGCCAAAAAAAAGTCCCAGTATTAAAGTCGACAACTCCGGTTTTGTCAGTACTTTCTAAATAAATGGAAATTCTGTTGCAAACTGCATAAACCAAAAAGGACCTGTAGTATAAATGCAAAATCAATTTATTGGGCCTTACGTTTCGAACCTGAGTTCTTTCTCAAAAAAAAGTAGACTGAAACTCCTGGTACCTCTTTTCTTTAATCACCATCCTTTTTTTAACCGTTTCCCAGGCTGGGGGATGCTTTGCCCCGAGTCAAAGATGATTTTTTTTTTAACCTTTACCTTTTTCCGGAATATAACCCGCGCTTTCGTTGATTTGACAGGGTAAAAGTTCCAAAAGCAAGCGGTGCGCTTATACGGGTATTTTGAAAAACAAAACACTACACAATTAAGAAAAAATCGTTGGAAAACAGACAGAAACAGAAACCTATAAACCTTTTTTCGTCAAAATGGTCTGGTCGTTCTTTTTTGTGGGGCCCTCAATGTCAATACACACAGATTTTAAAATTTCCCAGAACCCCGCGTGATCGTAATAATAATAATAATTGGGTTTATTGCCATATCCACCAACAAAAGTGGTCTAAAAGGCGCATTATTTATTACCCCTGTCATAAGCCATAGGCCATAAATTTCCTAAAACCATCTCAGCCCCCTGGGGTATCGCTAAATTGCTGCCATTTCCCCTATGGGCAAAAACTCTCCTTCACGGAATTTTAACCCCTGGGTGGAAGCATTTGTTTAAAGTGTCTTGCTCGGGGACACAAATGCCCGGGCCCTGATTCAAACCCCAAATTCTTTGCAACACAGAACTTGGTGTGGTAAGCTGACCGCTCAACAACACTCCAGCGTGTCCGAAATGGGAAAATTCTTATCGTAGTCTAGGGAAAGGGACCAATAGGAAAATTCGTTACGCGGGCAGGCGATGAGTCATCTTTCGTTGGTTGCCGTTGTGTGATTGGCTTTGTGAAAACAGGCAAACCCCGGGGCCGTTCGACATTCGTATCCCCAATCCGTAAAAATTTAATAGTGATCGGGAAGGCGCAAAATAAAAAGTCAAGAAAGCTGCGTGCAGTTTTAATAAAATTTAAGCTCCCCTTATGGCTGCCTCCCAAAAGGGGAATTCGCATTTTTTAAAATATGCAGCCAGTTTCTGCATTTGCCGGTGGCCTTTAAAAGGGCCAAAAAACGTGGGTCGAAAAAAATCGATCCCCAACACAACCTTTTTATTCCTGTCATGCACGTGTATTTCGGACATGCGTAAATGTGAAACTTTCTATTAGTATTACGAATTGGTCAAGGTATGCTTTGTGTTTTTTCAATACTTTTTGACTCAACACAATGACCCCTTTGGGGCGATTCGGACGGGTGGCGTCCGGGGGGCCTCTTTGCGGGTTGACCATAATCTTGTTTTGTGATTTTGGGTAGTGGGGTTATATTCCAAAATACGGTAAAATTACTCGAGATCATTTGCTGGTGCCAGGTTGGGGTATTTGGGAAAAATTTAAAATAATTTTCTATTTTTTGGTATTTTTTTTAGTTTTTTTTTTTAGTATTTTTATATATATAATCACTTTTCTATACTTTTTTTTTTTTGGGTTTTTGGTTTTTGGTTTTAATTTTGTCAATGGCGGTCGGCGATTTCGATATTTAAGTTTACTTTTTTAATCCTTCAGGGTGCCATTGTCCTGTTTTTAAAAATGTTTTTGTCTAATCAATTTTATTTATTAATTCTTGCCTTTTGTTTAATATTATTTGATTTATAATTTGTTTAATGTTTTACCGTTAATAAATAAAATAAACCCTTTTTTTCCCGGTCCCAGGACCAGTATGTCACTCTGCTTTCTGTGTCTTCATTTTTTGTGTTTATTTCACACCTGACTAATACCTTTCTCTCTTACAGTATTGATTTAATTTTGCCCTACACCAACATGTCTCTTACAGTATGTCTATGTATGAACCTTGTTTTCTCCCGTCTCACTTTTCCTTTGAGAAAGAACTGCATAGGTTCGAAATGGGCGTAAGCACCAGTAATTAACACTGATTGATTTTACTTTTCATGAGTTTGAGAACCACAACTCTGGGTATTACTAGGCAAATTCTGTGTCTTCTCGGCAGATCTTAAGGTAAAGTAATAATTGAAAATCAGTGACGACTTCATGAACCTTCAGTCAGCCATTGAGTAACTTACTTAATAATCACAAGTCTCTTCATGGTAAGTCTTTGACCTTGAACTTGAACTAAATGCGCACGTTACATTTTGACATCAAGACATACCTGATTCCATTTGTCTCTGTTTCATTTTGCCTTTAGTATTATTATAGGAGCAGCAAAGGAGCATTTTGTATGGGGAATGAGTCATTACTGAACTTATGCTCAAAAGTGTTCAGCAAACACTGAATGGAAAGGCAGTCACTTTTATTATTCAAGGCATGGACAAATACTCTCAGGTAAAAACATTTTTTATGAATTGTTTCAAGACTATTTTTCAGACATAGATTGAATCAATCTGAAAAGTAAAATTAATTTAATCTGAAAGTTAAATAATTAATGATGATGTGTTTAACATGCCATTGAAAAATGTAAGACAGAAACCCATCCATGTTACTTATATTTGTCAAACACATGTCCTTTTTTTCAAAAATTTATCACTTGTTAGAATATGAAACGTTTGTAGATAATTCAGTAAAGAGAGAACTTGGAGTATAACTCAAATGGTTTGTAAAACGTAAGTTAATATCCTTAACCAAATCCTACACTTATTATTAAATTATTGAACACAATTTCACAGACTTCGAAAAAGAATTTCCTAGGCAGCGTGACTTTCGCTCAGCTGTCCTCAGAAACCCAACCATCGGACAAATACCGTGAAGCACACACGACGCAAGAAACGCACCCATCGAAGATATCACACACCGTGGTGACGAGGGTAGATATGGGAAGAAGTGAGTGCACTTTGATTTGATTTTGCCTCACAATCGATCGCAGGTGATAGCATCGCAGATACTCGGTGCACTCCATACTGAGTTGCATTTTTGCTAGTCTATTATGTGAAAATTGTATGGATGCATTAACCTGACAATGCTACCATATAAAGGACTGGTTTAGTGTTGACTGGGTTTTAGGAATTGCTATAATAATAATAACTTTATTAACAGTGTTTTTTATGGATATATTTTATGTATTTTTGCAGGCATTATAGTGGATCTTCAGCTGCATGGTGATGTAACGCTTTGTAGAGACACCAACAGAGGTAGCTGATATTAGTAGCATATGTTCATAACCAAGTCGTCGCTGAAACACCATTCAATGGTAAGTACACTTTGATCCAAGCTGAGAGCAGGAGCTTGTTGGTTTTTGATTGATCGCTGCTTGATTGAGAATCACCAAACAGTGGGAAACACGCCATGTATGAGGCGTTATCGTAGTGTGTCTGTGAGCCAATGGAGAGACCTTCCTTGTTGACCCTCAAGGGTAGCAAGGGTGCGCGCCTGTAATGATACCCAGTATGTATTACATGGCGAAATGCCCGTCCCTCTGGATAATTTTTTCTCCCATGTAGTTATCAAACCATGGTATATTATAGGTTCCATTTTGTGTCTCGTCAGTATCGCTGAGCCACATTGTATCAGCCACTAATCTGGCACATCAATCTGTTACACAATTGTGGTATTTTCTATGTATTTATTATATTTATATTTATATTTATTTGCCAGAGTTGATTTCTGGCAGGTTTAAACAAGGGCAGAATTTGTTGGTGGGTTTAGGAATAACAGACAGGATAAAGTATGATTTGTGATTTTGTTTTCATAATTTTTTATTTGATCTTATTTGGTTTTAAGTCTATGATTTGTGAAAGATTGTGATCTACAGAATTCAATTAATGATTGATTAATATTTAGGAAAGAGCTTAGGCCGAGACAAGGCCACGTTCTCCTTTCACCGACAGTGAGTGGGCCGGGGTGTAAAGGTAACAGGAAGGCAAAAGTGGCTCCTCCGAGTGTGCGTATGTCCACCAAACCATGCAGTTCCAGTAATGTCAGCCCTGAGATCGCATCCTCTCATAGCTGTGTACACCATCACCAAGACTTCTTTTGCAGGTTTGTTCCTGTCGAAGAATTTGACTAAGGTTTTCAATGAATGAGAGGATTGAGTTTGAATTTTGCAGCAGTTCTCTCTTGTTAAAGCGGATGGTACAATATTGGTAATGTTGGAAAAACTGTTTTTACAAGTATGCTTTTACTCTTTTGAATCAGGATGAGACATTAACCTTACAACCTTTCTGAATCTTCCAAAATCTCTCTTTGCTAAAGTGAAGGATTTTGAAGATTGAGGTTACAAGCGCTCTTTGCTAAAGTGAAGGATTTTGGAGGATTGTGTGGAGGTTATTGAGGCATATTTGCCTTTCCATGGTGTTACGTAACGTCCATGTTTGTTGTAGTGATGGCATGGTCAGTGCTTGGGTCAGTGGACACTGTTTATTGCTCCATGCATGTAGGGAGGGTCCCTGGCCATGACTTTGAAAGCAAATCCAGATTTAACGTTGAAGAAATCCTTAAGTTTTGATTTGGTTATTTAATCATTTCAAAGTCACTTAAGCGTGTATGCGTGATAGTGACAAAATGGCTGCGTATGTGTGTTACGTGTAAAATATTCCACACAGCAGGTTTTAATGTGTGCTTGTATGTACACAGACGCAGCCGTGTCGACACTGGCATATTTTTTGTTGTGTCGGACAGCCATCAAAAACTTAAGTAATTTTGTAAGGTTAAATCTTGGGATTATTTCATTAAAAACACTTAGAGAAAATTATTTTTTTAAATTCAAACCTCGATGAGATGCATTTTATTTGGTCTTTGGTCAACTGCCGTGTTTTAAGCAGCTTCACACAGGTAAAAAATTCAGCAATTCATGATTTTACACAAAATATTTCCATATTAGCAGTTTTTTATAGTTAAATCCTATGACTTCACCAAAGTATATGAAGGTGAAAAGTCCAACCTGGAAGCTAGTTATTACCTGGATTATTAAAATTAATAAATTATTATCTAAAAACTGTTGTCTGTAGAGAAATAAGAATGGTTTTCTCGAATTCAAACGATGCAAAACATAAAAAATGGAAAAAACTGTATAAAAAGAGATTTTTTATTTATTTGCAAAGCAAACCGTGAGCACCTATCTATTGTGACAAAACTTTCACAGATCAGTTTTAATGATATATATTTCTTTGAAAAACTGGTTGTGGACAATTGAAATACATACATATCCAAATACGTTAATGTTATCTTCCCTTCATAACACTCACATTGACAGTATATATCCCTAGGTCCTAAGCCTACCAAATCAAGGTTGTATTTTGGCTTGTGTTTGTACATCTGATATGTTATGCATATAAATATTTATTCAACAGGCCTATGCACAATGTGACACCATCCAAGAAGCAAGAAAATTACTCCAAGACATTGTGGTAAGTCCAATTTCAAATTTCAGGAGTGTGATTTGTCCTGATTTTTCCAAATCGCATGTTGTGATCCTCTGATTTTTAAAGATTTAAGCAATAAAGGAAAGCAAAGCAAACACTTAGAACTATCGACACCCCAGCTGTTCACAACAGCAAACCCCAATACCTAGCAAAATTTACATGGATTTTTCAACTGCCCAATCACACCCCTGAATTTAGAAAACAGGATTTTTTTTTTAAATACAGAATTCTGTTTGGTGACCACCAGAAAGTGGCCACCAAATACCTGTTATTGTACAGCATCTGTCTTGTCCAAAACAGACTGGTGTCCTTTGCAAACTCTGAATTTGTAAGGTGATTTTCTAGAAGCACCTCCTATGCACCGATATTGCTATAAAAACTGACAACTCTGGTAGATTAAGCAGTGATTCTCAGAAACAAAGAGTTAATTACACTGTATCTAAGAGCGTGCAGTGTTCTCAAAGAATAATCATGTAAAAATATACATTCAACATATTTAGGAACATGTGGAGTGTCATGGCCGAGCGGTCTAGCTTACCGGACTCAAGTTCTGGTGTTAGCAGCAGAATGTGGGTTGAAACCCCGTGACACTTGTGTCCTTGAGCAAGACACTTAACCATAATTGCTTCTCTCCACCCAGGGATGGGTACCAGGGCAGAGTTGGTTGTTGTTGTGTTGATTAGCCCTATATGCGCTGTAATGGCAGCAATTGCAGCTGTATACTACCCAGGAGCTGAGATGGTTGCAGGGTAATAATATGCGCCTTGAGCACCACCTGTTGGTGGATACGCGCTATATAAGTCCACACATTATTATTATGTTCCTAGGGACAACATTGGTATTACCAGATTATCAAAAATTTACTTGGTGACATTGGTGTGTATAGATTAATACAAGTATCAATCATCCTGAGAAATTATTTTGTCTAAAGTGCTTTCATCTTGGAGAAAACGGCAATTATTATGTCAAATTTACAAAAAGTTTCCAGATCGCCAATTTGTTGCAACGGAGGAGTGGTCAGCCCACAAAAACATAATAAACATGTAACATTTTTTCATTATTTTCTCAAAAAAGTGAGCCCCTAGTGTGATGAAACTTTTACAGATTAGTTTTCAAGAAATATCTCTTAAAACTAGAGGGTTGAAATACCAATGTATGCCTTCTCTTTATACCAATCTTTATAAATTCAGTGTCGATTTGCATGTGTTCCTGGCTTTTGTTTATCTTTTATTTGATTTCTACACAGATAAGGAGAGGAGAAGGGGTACTTGCTACAACGAGGAGGGTCGGCCCAGAGCTGTCTAAGAGAGTTCACACACTCATGACATCAAAAGAGCCAGATCTATCACTCTAGAAAAACAAAATCATTGGATTTAATCATTATACACCTGTTGGCCAAGACTACAAGTGTTGTGAGTCATACTTAATAGGTGCGTTCAAGTAAACTTCCCTGGTTTGACCCGGGTCTGACTTGAGTGTGTTCTAGTAGCTCTGATCGCCATTGTCAAGGCTTGAAACCATGGGTCAGCCTCAAGTAACCTGCTTGTGTTGCAGGTCACTCGAGGCTGACCCGTAAGGACGTGACATCACTTTGAAAACATTCTGAATGGCCTCCCATTTTGTTTTCAGTGCAGCAATTTTTACGCTTTATCGTACATTTTCAACCCTTAAACAATGAATTTGTGAGTAGAGACTGGTCTTGTATGTTTTGGTTCATACCGACCTGAAAAGTCCGTTTTTACCTGTGAAATAATTATTTTTGTTTACAAAAGTCCATGCAACCTTTGACATTCCTCACAACCATGAGAGGGTGAATATTCGTTCGATTAGCTCTTGCTTGGGGGTTGCTTGTGTTACTTTGCCGGTAACTGTGGGAAGCTACCTAACGCACTCCATAGATTCGGGTGGTCATGCGTAATAGACACTGTGATTGGCCATCATTTATGAATGGCAATAGGTCAATTCAACTGAAGTGTATATCAAAACTAATCAATAATCTAACTTTCCAAGAGCTCATTAGCCGGCATGGTACACAGAAGACAGAAAACAATTTGTTTTTATTAAAAAAATAGTATTTGCTATTTTACAAGACAACCAAGTGTGAAATTTGTTTTAACAAAAAAGTGCATCAATTGCAAGTCAGATGGAAATAGTCTTCATCTTTGGTTAACATTGAATTTTTAAATGTTAGTAATGTTTTTTCCCTTAGGTTTCATTTCCTTGTGTTTCATTGTAATCATTATTATTTTTTAAGATGAAATGTTGAGAATCTTTTTTAAAAATATATCCAGTGGTATGAAATCATGTTTTCCAAACGGCAAACTAGTACAAGTGTCTGATGTTATACCATTCCATCATTTATTTTAAATATTGTACATAGGAAGAATTTTTTGTATTTGTAACCTTTGTTAAATATCATATGCTACTACAAATAAAGTTTATTATTTGTGTCCTTTGTCATCACATCAAACTATTTACTTGGACCAGGTGATATTTTCTTCTATGTCATTAACCCTCCTACTACTACAAGGGTCAACATCAGTCAAAATGTTGAAATACTTCCCAAGGTATATCTAGTGCACTTAAAAGTCGAACATTGTCAAACCTTACATGTAGTAAGTACATTTACAGGTTAAAATGAGTGGACCGTTTTTGACTGGTAAAAGCATTGTCTTGTATTGTTCAGGGTGGTCAAAATGACAGTAAAAACCAGTCATAAATGTGTACATTTAAGGCCAACATTAAAATGGGCAGTTGACTGATTTTGACCTCTATAGCAACTTCCCACCAAAGTGCAGCAATAGTAGGAGGGTTAATTGATCACAAGGCACATGGAGTTGAGAGGGTCAGCTTTGAATTTACATATAGGCTATTGTTAAGTTTTGGATTGCAAAGTTAAAGGTTTTCGTTTAAAGGGAAGGTACAGCATTGGTAATGTTTACAAAACTGCTTCAATCATTCGAGTATGCTTGCTTTCTTTGAATCAACCTGAAGATGTTGGGCTAAAATTGTCTTTTTCATAAATCAAGATTGTGGTGTCATGGAGGCTAGGTCAACACAATCTTTGCTTCATATGTTGCACCACTTGCAAAATGGTTGAGTGGTTTTGTTAACGTGAAGTTATTACTTGGACTTTCAATAGCAGCTTTGTAATGACTAATACTGATTTCATTTGAGAATGGAGTCTACCTCTTTGAGTCAGAGTACTGTTGTTTGACGTCACATATCCAGGGTATCACGGTGGCTAGTTTTACACAATCTTTGTTTAATTATTGTTCTATGAAGCGACCACTTATACAATGGTTGCGTGATTTTGTTAAGATGACATTGTTACCTTGGCACTCGATTGCGATTCCCAACAATAACTGATCTAATTCAAGATGCATACTCGATAACCCTGGTGCGGGTGTGCAAATTTCACCCATGTAACTACTGCAGTCGACAATGCCGCTCATCAAAGATCAGCCTCTACATCCACTAAAGGTTTTGCTAGGGTAGGAGACCTACCTTTCCCTAATTTTCCGATCCAAAGAGACAAAGATTGCATTTTATTTGTGAGTGTCGCAAAACATTGGGAATGCAGATTAATCTAATTTTGAACAGGCGTCGTTCCATTTGTGAATGCAATTAGTGTTCTCAAAAGGAATATTCTATTTGGAACATTCATGCATTAACATCTTCCTCTCCTATATTCAAGATAATGCAAGCTTTAACAGACAGAAAAAGAATCAGTTTCAAAGGATACATTATTCACTATACACCATTGGAATTGTATCCCCCGGCAGCCATCATGTTTTTGCTAAAATCCATGGCTGGCCCATTTTATGTGCTGAGAATTAGCACTGATAACTGTTGTCTTGCAGTCAGGAAATTGGACAAAGATGACTATTCAATACTCTCATTTTGATGAACATTTATAAGCCATTTTACACACTATTTCCTTATACCATTTCAACATTTATTTACACAAGTAAAACCATTTATTTTACTTGACTTCAATGTACACAGTGCTGGTGTTAAACCAGCAGTAGAGATATTTGTAATAAATATAATCATCTCTTAAAAGCAAATTGATTATGAAACGTGACCCACTCTTACAAAATGAGTCTGAAGTTGCCGAAGCTGTTTTTGTGTAACAGACCCTAAAACATGCCTTTTAAAAATGCGAATCAATGGAAAATGTCAATGAATTTTACCCCATAAGAGTCTTAATCCACAATATACTGACATGTGTTTGGCAGTAAATTTAAGATGGCAATAACACCAAGTGCTATAATGTCCCATGGTGCAACACTAACCAATTCAAGTACTCATTCGTCAACGCAACAATAATTGACTGGAATCACCTGGAAGACAACGTTGTTCAAGCTGAATCAGGAGACTCCTTCAAATCCCTCCTCAGTCAGCCGCAGCCTCTCTCCCGTTGCATTTATGCCATTTTTTTGTTTCTGCAACGTACCGATACAGAAAATATGCTCATTTTACTGAGCTCAAAATCCTTAAGACTCATTTCATAGGATCTGGTCTCAAATTACATTGTAATGATAAGGTTATGTTACCCAACAATGATCTCAAAGTTTTAAGTATGTATTGAATATAAAACTTCCATATTCAGTTGGTACATGATGATTTCATAATTTCACAAATGGCATACTACAGGCTATTGCATAATCGGAATTCGGTTACATTTAAGTTTTCTTTAAAGTTGTGTGTAAGGCCTACCAAAAAGTCAAACAAAAACTTGCCTTCATTGAGCACAGAAAGCACAACGCCATGCCACGTTTGTCACTTCATGAGCGTCATTAGGCCCTTGGAATGATGGAAGCTGGCGTGAGCCAGCATGACGTTGCAGAATGCTTCAACTGCCATCGTAACACCATTTCGGCTCTAGTGAGACGATATCGAGAAAGAAATGATGCTGCTGGTCGTCCACGCATCACAACACAACGTCAAAACCGCTGGATTCAAGTGACGCACCTGAGGAACCGCCGTCAAACTGTTGCTGATACTGTACAGAGGATCCCTAACAACAGGCGAATTGACCCCATAACGGTTCGTAGGCTTAATTACGCGGAAATAGGGCTATGCCCATGTAGACCGCACACGTCCCATTTGACGGTGCACGTCACCGCCAAGCACGCCTGGGGTGGTGCAGGACACACGCACGCACATCCATTACGCTGGTGGAGAAACATTATGTTTACCGATGAATCACGGTTCCAGTTATCACGGTCAGATACGCCGCTTATCGACGCAGGGTGAACGCGCGCACAATGTTGCGTCGTAGAGCGTGATCGTTATGGCGGTGGGTCTGTCATGATTTAGGGTGGCATTACGGCACAACATCGCACCAATGTGATGAATGTGGAAGGCAATCTTACGGGGGAGAGGTATCGTGATGAGATCATGGAGCCAGTTGTGGTACCGTTCCTGCGTCAACACGGTCCAGCAGGATAACGCTCGTCCACATACCGCACGTGTTGTTCGACAGTTTGGGATGAGATGGAACAGCACCTACGTCGACTGCCTCAGCAACAGTCAAACCTGCAAGAATTGGCTAGAGACCTTGTCAACATATGGAACGATATCCCACAAAACTTTCACACCAATGTTGTTGCTTCAATGAGGAGGAGATGCACAGCCGTCATTAATGCTGAAGGGGGGCACACTCGATACTGACATTGTGACTCTCAAATTTGAATCCGTGATTCCGGCCCCACCCGCAGGACATTACCGTGCACATTCAGTCACCTATTTTTATCCCATCATGTGAATTCAGTCTTGGACTTCCATAAAAACTTCATTTGGTCAATGTTTAAATCATAGATGCAAAATTACAAACATTTTAGTGATGCAGTTTCTTTTGTTGGAGAGTATATATAAGTGATACCATTGATAGGCCAATAAACCCAATTGTAACACCCCCAAGTTGATAAAAACAAAATGGCTTAGATAGTCATTTAATATTTCTTAGAATAATTTGTGAAGGGATCTAAGCTTCATTTGAGACTCGAAGCCTGATAAGTTAAATTCGGTATACATAAATCACTTTAAATTTGTTCACAATTAACTTACATCAATATATATCATGAGTTTTGCATGCACATGTATATACATACTGTGCACATAAAGATTATATAAAATTAAACTTTTTTAAAATTATTAGGAGCATTCTACCAAATGAAAAGGGATTCATTTCAACTGGGTTTTAAAAATTATAAAAAATAAAACCCCGATGTCATTATTATGAACACAACTTCATACATATGCAATCAGATGTCTCAGTTTATCCAGAAGACGATTAGGGTGTACTGCTCGAAACGTTATATCACCACCGGTTCTTCTCAGAACCAACACTTATTGTTATAGATCGTTACATGGTGCTACCACCAACCTAGCCCAAATATGGACTCCGTTTTAGTATACAAAGGTGAAAGTCCAACCTAGGCAACAACAAATACCTACAGTAGTCTATTACATGTACCTACACAAAGTGTGCCAGTCCACGACATTCCAAATATTCACACTCACAGTAAGCATGGAAATGAGTTTGGCTTGTATTCCCAAGAACATCATGTCATGAATGGCCCAAATCTATCGTTTCTTGCACAACTGGCACACTTCATGTAGTTAATAGACTTCTGATGCAATGTACTACACAAACGTTGCATGTACACAATATCTTTAGTTCCATCAGAGTCGTAAATCATTCCTGAAACTATCTTGGCTCCCTGGGGAGTATACAACTCAATTGCAGCCATTTTGGCTCATCTCTGAAGGGCTAATCAAACACAACAATCAACTCTGCCCTCAGATGTACCCATTCACTCCTGGGTGGAGAGAAACAATTAAGGTAAAGCGTCTTTCTCAAGGTCATAAGCACCACGGCTGTGGTCGGGATTCGAACCCACATTCTGATGAATCAGTCATCAGAACACAAATCCGATGTACAAAAGCGCTGGGCCATGGCACTCCACAGTTCATGAGTGGACATACTAAGGTCAGTCTGTATGCCTTTGCTGAGGACGCCCACCGCCTGCTGTGTGAATCCAACAGCCACATCAAATTATCCTCCAAGAATGCCCTCATGCCTGGTGGCAAGTTTAGTACCTCGATAACATTGAGTTCGGTTGGGATGGCCCGTCGAATGTCCGGACAACACCAGAACTGGAGTGATGAAGGAATGAGCCGTGCAGTCTGGAGACACATACTGGACCTCGCTGCTGTAGAGCTGATCATTGGGTACCAGACTTTGCCTAGAAGTCCCTTGGTGGCGATACCTGTTCATGTGATGAAAGTTTGTTTCATTAGCTATATTCTTATTCAGTGTCATTGGCATCATTTTCTACAAAAAAGGGAGGGGGGGGGGGGACAACAACAGTATTCAGATGTGCTATCCTTTGAATATCTAATAACAAACTGAATTTTCAATTTCCTGGGACACATTGTTCTCCATCTCAGTAAGAAATTAGAGAGACATGTTCCTTTATCCCACGATTTAACCCTAACCACAACAGGCATTTCACAGACACCCTGATGAATGCAACAATAGAAAAGTGTGCAGCCTGCTCAATGCAAGAATATCCACCAACAACGTTTTTTTTTTTTGGTTCTCTGCTGAGTGCAACAAGATGCAACAACTTTTGACTTTTGTTGCATCGAGCATGGTTAGGGTTAATGCCAAATCAATCATTTGCTACATGCTCAGTGGATATTTTCAACTCATCAGGCCATTATTTGCAACAGTTCCAAGACATGTCTATGGAAACATTGTATGACAGGGACAACAGGGCAATATTTAAAGAAAACCATGGCAAATTGCGTTGTATTGTTAACAACAAAATACATGAAGCACCTCAATCTTTGTATTCCTTCTATTTATAATGTGGCATCTAGGGCCAAATATGGACTTTAAACCCTAACAGTAACAAACACAAAACTAGCATGAAGATCTGATATCACGCTTGAGAACAATGCCAGATACCGGCCTCTCAGTTTTGGGGAGACTCAACTCTGACCTCTGTGGTAGTTAGCATGCTAGCCTCAAAGCGTGACGTCAGATCTTCGACACAATGTATTCAATGATATTCCTTGAATGGTATGCCCGGAGCCTTTATTCTTGATAGGATCAAGACAGGGGACCAGTCTACCCCAAACCCATCAACTCCAATGGTTGTATTTCAATGGACTCAGTGCTGAACAGCCCAGCCAGAGATACTTTACATGGGGCCGGGTGTCCCAATTCCATTTAAGTCCAACAGTTGGGTGGTAGAGTTACTGCATGGTGTTGGATGTTGGCGGATTCCGGTTCTTAGGTTCTTAGCCAAAATAGCTAGTGGGTTAAGGGTTAATACTAGGCTTGGGCGATATCGATTTTTTTCATCCACGATATATCGTCAAACATATATCGCGACATTCGATAATATCGCGATAATTTTTTTCACGCATGGGTGCTTTAGAACTGGTAATGACAGGGATGTACCCGTCTACAAACGTCACAATAAATCGCCAGTGCTTACCTGAGAGACACATGCAATTGCACCGTTCACGAGTGCAACATATGGGGCGGGTTTTCGCTACCCTAACCAGAAACAAAACGGCACAGCTACGCGAAAATGCGAACGTAACCAGACAATTGTTTTCAGTTTGTGACATGTTCAGTCATCAACGCTTTCTCAAAATAGAACTTACTCGTGAGTGCTAGTAACTTGAAAGATATACTGTTATACCTAACAATCACTTAATCATGTTTTAACACTTTACAATCCGCCATCTTGAAACTAAGTGTAACCGATCACAAAGTTCGGTTTATGTGTTTGGTCAGAACCATGATGTCATCGCAGCGCACAACCGAATCCTGCGAACACGCTTAACCAATGACCAAAGCCGAACATGTATCTGGTTACGGGTCGCAAAAGGCACCCATCGCCATTGGTAAATCGTTGCATAATAATTATATGGGACTCGGTTACCGCGTCAGGCATCCCAATCAAATCATCAGCCCAAGTTCACGTGATTCACGCGTTCCACGTGACTGGGTCATAGTATAAACATGTGATTCAGAAAATGTCGATTGTAGTCACACTATTTTAAATAAACGTCACATGGTTTATCAAGAGTACGTGTATGTGTTTTGTCACACGAGACAAGAGTCCCAGTATGGTACAACAGAATAGTGTCCTAATCCCTCAACTTTGATCGAGCCGATGCCGATCCATGCTTTGATTTAATTCATGATTATGTGTTTTTAAGGTAACGCCCATATTCTGCATATATTTAAATATGTATGATATAATATACTCGCCTGTGGTGCGCCAGCCAGAGTCACAGACCACCATGGATAGACAGTGAGACGTAAACATTGTCTCCACATTGTTAGAACAATACCCAATTCAATCCCAACACTTAAATCAGTCTTAATAGATTTCTTTGAGTGGCGCGCGGTGGATTATTAAACAACACCCTGTCAAGCGGCTCTTTTGTGATCTGACAGTCGGTTTACTACAGAAGTAGTTAGATTTTGTTTCTCACGAAAGCTGAAAAGACTTCCTAAGTTTTTTTCCTATGGAATTTCTGGCCCAAATGACAATCGAGGATTTTGTTTAATCGCGATATATTTTTTCTTCACGATAATTTGTTTTTCATCGCGATATATTTTTTTCATCGCGAAATTTTTTTTTCATCGCGATCTGCCGATATCTCGATGATTTAAAAAGTTCTCGATATCATAATCGCATAAAAAAAAATATCGCGATATTCGATATTATCGTGTCATCGCCCAAGCCTAGTTAATACTCACCAAGACATTTGCTGTTCTTGTAAAATGTAAGTGTTCCAAACCACATATCTAGATGCACACCAATGACCGTCCCCTGGCCAAATTTGCTGCAGTAGGATCGGCCGTTTGCCCCGGCTTGGTAGAAGCGTCCGGTGTACGACAGCCCACAGCTCTCTGAGTTTGTGTCATTGCCTAACATATTGCAGAATGTGTGTGCATATTTGCTTAAGTCAACCTGCTTGGTTCCAATACCAATCATCTGTGAGATTAAAGTTAAAGGTATAATGTTGGTAATGTTTGCAAAACTGCTTCTTCCATAGGCATTTGGCTAGGAACCATCCCAAATCCTCCAAAATCCATCAACATGCAGTAAAAATTTACCCCAATTGTCAGACTTGGAATTGGTACAGTAGCAAATGCTAGCTATACACAGTCCTGAATTTAACAAAAGCAGCCGGTGGAGTTTGATGGATTTGGTACCGAGTACTGAATCCGCCAAAATCAAGCACAACCAGGTTATGGATTTTGATGGACTTGGGGTAGTTAGGATAAAGTGTTTACTTTCTTTGATTTCAAGATATACACTCACTGGCCAAAAGTATTGCAACATGCTCAAAATAGCACTTTACAGTAACAGGTGAGATGATCATTTAATCCGATTTCATCGATCGTGTATTACATAGCAAGAACAGTAAAAAAGAACATTGACTTCAAAACACATGCACTTTCAAGAAGTCTTAAGTAGTGTAAATAAAATAAAATAACTTATTGTAACACAGTTCTCCAAACTGAACTTTGGTGTGAATTTCAACATTGCAATACTTATGGCCAGTGAGTGTACATTACACCCTGCTTTTAGCACTTTCAAGCCCCTATACACAATTGGTAATCTTGAAAAACATAAATGATCAAAGTTTTACTTACTTGGTGTAAAGTTAACAATGTTATAAAACCAAAAATCTCTCTAAATATTTCTAATAAAATTAGTGAAATAATTTCCAAAATTAAACCTTAAGAAAGATATTCCACATTGAAATGAATACAGACAATCTGGATTGTCACTATTTTATCGTTAAAGACACAATGCTGAAACTAAGCTGAAACTTTCACAGGTTGGTTTTTACACAATATTTTATTTATTTAGCGAATGCAAAGTCCCTAAGCCAAGCAGTTGCCTCCTGGTCTGCTGTATGGAGGGTGACTAATCCTCCTTTCAGTCTTTGGAGAGGGCAAACTTCTATGATGTGTTCCATAGTTTGCTCCTCTCCACAAGCACACAGTGGAGTGGGGCTACTGCCCCATTTGTGAAGGCTGGCCAAGCAGGGGCCATGTCCAGTCCTGAAGCGATTGAGCGTAGACCATTGTCTCCTTGGGAGGTTGGTGCCAGGGACCTGTTGATTGGGGTCTGACACCAGATGTTTGTTTGGGACCTCCTTGGACTCCCATTCTGTTTTCCAAGCCAGTTGGATGGTGAAGTCAGCTGGTGGGATGTTCTTCCAAATTGGTTGTCTAGATGGAAGTCGAGCAATGGGTGGGTTATAGATGTCTGCATGGATTGGTAGATGGGGAGAGTTTTGACCTTTTGGAGCATCCTTTGAGTGGCTGCTGCTTCGGATATGTGGAGGGGAATGTTTGATAGGACAGGGAGCCAGGAGTGGTGTTGAGCGGATAGTCCCGGTTATGGTTCTCATGGTTGTGTTGAGCTGGGTGTCTACATGGTGTGTGTGGGTGACCTGGGACCAGACAGGGCGCAATATTCAGCTGCAGAGTATGCGAGAGCCAGTGCTGAGGTGCGCAGTGGAGGCTGCTGCCCCCATTTTGCACCAGCGAGCTTGCAGAGCAGGTTGTTCCTTGACTTAACCTTAGCTGTCCTTTTAGGTGTTCCTTGAAGGATAGGGTCCTGTCAAGGGTCACTCCCAGGTAGGTTGGATTGGAGGCATGCTTCAGCTTGAGTCCGCCCAGATAGATGTTTAGTTCTCTGGCAGCTTTTATGCTGTGGAGGTGGAATACACTGAAACAGTTTTGCTGGACTTGGTTTTAGGCGCCAGGTTCTGCAGAACTGGTCCAGTTTGGCAAGGTCATCAGTGAGCACCCGTTCCAGTTCATCAAAGTCTGGTGCTTGAAATGCCAGACCGATGTCATCTGCATAGATGAATTTGCGAGATTTGGTGGAGGGTAGGTCATTTGTGTAGAGATTGAACAGAGTTGGAGCTAGAACTGAGCCTTGTGGGAGTCCGTTTGTCTGTCTTCTCCATGCGCTCGTGTTCTGACCAAGGTGAACTCTGAACCTCCGGTTTGTCAGCAGAGTTTGTATTATTGCCGTTGCCCAGGCAGGGAGCGCCTTTGTGAGTTTAAGTAGGAGGCCTTTGTGCCAGACTGTATCACAATATTGATTCTTATATACAGTATGGATGCATTTACAGACATTTTACCCATTTGTGTATACTGGCTTTAAAGGCTTGTTGTTAAAGCGAGTAAGTTTTATTCCATCAATCCGCAATATTTGCATTCCTGTTTTAGTTCTTGTATGAACCGGTCTTTGTTCACATTGTGTGAGTCTGGTGTGCTTTACAGATTCTGTATTCTGTACTGCCATTGTATGATACACAGTGGTGTAATTAACTCGGGTCCAATTTTCAGAGGGCACTAAGGGGGGCACTGGGGGGAACTAAGGGGGACACAAGGGGGACACTAGGCGCCACTTTTTCTAGGGGTGCATGTCAATACTTGAATCCTGAAGTCTTAAATAAGGACCTATTTTTTCAAAATTCTGAATGGGGGCACCCGGGGGGGGGGCACAGACCTCGGCTGGAGGGGGCACGTTCCCCCATAGTTACGCCACTGATGATACATGCCAAATGAACCAATGATCATCCCCAGAAAATTGTTCAATAACAAAAAAATGAAACACCGTTTTTCTGTAAAGGTACATTAACCCTCCTATAGGTTTAACACTCAAAGACACTCAAAATTTGTATGTCTCTCTTAACCCATTGACTTTGTGCAGTGCACTCAAATAAATGCAAGGACATGTGGCTAGGATAGGTCAAACCAAAACCACTCGACAGTACATACACATGTGTGACTCTGTGGTTTGACCTATTGGCAATGCAACCAAAAATACTCTAAGTGAGTGTCTGTGGGTGCCGTGCTGACTGGGCCAAATTTCAGCATGGGCATAGGAGGGTTAAGGTGTTGGAAAGTCCAAAATGATAAAATTGTTGAATGAAATTGTTAATTAAAGCTTGGGCGATATCAATTTTGTTCATTCACAATATATCGGCAAACATATATCGCGACTTTCGATAGTATCACGATTATTTTTTTTTCATTCATGCATGATTGCTTTAGAGCCGATAACCACAGGTACCCCTCTACAAGCGTCACAATAAATCGTAAATTCATTTGCATAGTGTATATGTACTTCTGAAGTACAAATGTAGTTCGCTTTTGTTTGTCACTTCCGAAAGCTGAAAAGACTGTTCTAATTTTGTTTCCATGGAATTTCTTACTTGACTCACAAATGGTGATTTTCTTTTATCACGATATCACATATCTTTTTAATCGCGATATTCGATATTATCGTGTTATTGCCAAAGCTTACTGTAAATTTTACTGTAGCGCAGTGTAATGTAGTATCAATCAATCAAAATAGTTTTGTCTGACTTGCAATAATTTCTAAGAAAAATGAAATGATTGCCGTTAACTTTAAGTTCACTCTATGAGATCAATACGAGATCAATACCGACTTCTTTTGACGAATGTTGTGATAACTTCAAATTTGAAACTTTCACAGGTTGGTTGTTTAAAGGGACAACATCGTCACAATCGACAGGGCATGGAATCAGAGTGCTAGCTTTAGATTAACTCAGTGACTGAAAATAATACCCCACATTATAAGATCATATTACTGTTTTTTCTGCATAAATGAGCCAGTAATTTTCAGTCGATATGTTCATCTTACACTAAGACACTGATTCCATGGCCCGTTGAAAGTCTGCTTTGATCATGACGATACTTCCCCTTTAATTATTGTGCAACTGATAATGACCATGAAGATTACCATAGCTGTTCCATAGACTGGAGAATCCATCTTAATCTCCCAGAAGTGTTGACCCTCGGACATCGGTTGCAGTCCTCGTGCTGCTGCAGTTCCACAGCTGTAGTCTTGATGAAAACATACCTGTGCCCCTTTATGCCCCTGTACGTGGACACAGGCTTCTGACATTTCGGACTCGTTCCAAATCCACTCTTGTCCTATGGAAATTGAAAGAAGAAATACAAACTTGTTATTCACAACTCATCCAGAAATATGTTTTTTTAAGGGAACGTCGACAAAACTACTTCTTTATGAGTATGCTGCTTCTCTTTGAATTAACCCTAACCCCCTAGATATTTTGGCTAAGAACCTTCCTCAATCCACCAAAATCCAACATCATGCACAAACAGTACTTGTATTTGGGCACCCAGCACCATGCAAAGTATCCCTGTGTGGGCTATACAGTACTGAGTCCATCAGAATCCAACAAACCCTGCTGTTGGAGTTTGAATGGTTTGGGGTGGTTAGGATCAAGACAACCAACTAAAAAGAAATGAGTTTCAGTTTATTACCTTGTGTCATCAATGAATCCATAGTGAAAATGTATTCAGATTTGTTGTATTCATTCTAACATGGAATTTAGGAAAGAGTACCATTATTAAGGCCCCCCAAAAAAGTATCCGGTTTCTGGTCTCCGCGCACGTTGCCTCAGACCACATCTGCATTTTTAGTTTTCTTTTTTTGTGCTATGAAACGATGTCTAATTGCAGCCAAAATTGCTGATTGGAATTCTGCAGTGACTTTTTCACATAGGGACATGAACATTTGCCCTATAGCCACCATACTTTGTGTATGGGAAATTTGGTCTGGTTCCAATAAATGTGTACATACAAGCATCACGTATTTCACTGGTGGTGAACTGGTCGACGGATTAGTCTATACCAGAACCTGTCTACATCCCATCTCTATGATCCCATCTTCACTGTGTATTTTTTTTTTCACTTACAAGACAACTAAACATACACATGTCCTTACTTTGCCACTTCAAGTCATGTAATGACACAATACTGTCCTCAACAATACCACGAAGGAAGGAACTACCATCGGTTTGTACTATCCCATCACAACAAAGTGTATTTGCATGTGATGCTTCCAAAACGTCTAATCCAGAACAGTAGTTGTCCTTCCGATTCTGGGCTGCTAGATTGCACAATGCAGTCGTTATCTTGAAGATGTACTCTCGGATAATGTCCAATAGGCCAGTCATCATGGCATCTCTAGTCAGATAATTTCTCAAATGAGCAATCATCAGTGAAAAATGGATGACATATTGTGGACGCTAAACAATGCTAATTCATACTGGTAGTGATATGGCCACTGAGTCAGCCCATAATGTACTTGTGTACTGTAAGTAGTCAACATGCAGAAGTCACTCATGACTTAATCTCATAAAACAGCTGTTTGGGTTTCCTCATATTACATAATCCTCATTCACCATATCCCCTGCAGGTATTTCACAGACATCCTGCTGAACAAAATGCAACAACAGAGAAGTATGCAGTCTTCTTAACCCTAACTCCCTAAGCAGTGTTACTGAACAATAAAAATCCTTCAAAATCCTCCAACTGCCTTTGTTGTCTAGGGAGTTAGGGTTAACCCTGCTGGGCACGACTGTGTGGAAAAACCTCCACACAAAAATGAATATTCATGATTTTTTTTACCTTCCACATGATCCCAAGTCACCTCCAGTTAGATACTCCTTCATTGCCATTGGTTGAAAGACATATTAGGTTTGCACTAGGTTTGGAAAGTTCATTCACCCTTTATTTGACCTGGGAATGCTTGAAAATGCAAAATAAATGCAAGCAGCAAGATTCACCAGCTGGTTGGTGGTTCTTTTGTTCTCTGCTGAAGGGCAACAAGATGCGACAACTTTTTACATTTGTTGCATGTTGCATTGAGCGTGGTTAGGGTCATGGGCAATAGGGCATTGTGGGATGTAAATGAAGCATCCTGAATTTAAGTAAGACTAATTGCGGTGACACCATGTGGAATCTCAATTGAGTAGTAATTAGTTCTGAAAAGAACTGGAGGTACAACTCGACGTTTCGATCAGTATGCTCTGATCGTCCTCTGATCATTCTCCTGAGGACGATCAGAGCATACTGATCGAAACGTCGAGTTGTACCTCCAGTTCTTTTCAGAACTAATTACTACTCAATTGAGATTCCACATGGTGTCACCGCAATTAGTCTTACTTATCATCCTCACCATGCAAAGCTACAAGTTTTACCCATCCTGAATTTCATGAATATTTTAGCATGATGAACTTCTGTGCACACATGTATTAGTCGTGGTACACTACAGTACAACACAGCAAAGTCACAGCTATTGCCCAGTGCAGTAAGCCCAGCAAAACAAGCCACGTGGAAAGCCTATCCCATGATGCCCCATGGCAGGCCGGGCAGGGGGAGCAAAACCCGTAACCAAGATTGTTGTGCATGCATGCATTTGGAGCACAATGCCGTGGTATGGATTATTGCAGGCTGGCACACTTCATGTTGGTAATAAACTTCTGCGAATATCTATAGATCAAAGTTTGATGAAATTATTGCATCGGGTGTACATACACGGAAGTACATGCATGTATGTATGTACATGTATGTATGTACATGTATGAAGCACTGCGTACTAAGTGATTTCCGAATATCTAGTCAAAAGGTGAAATACACATCCAAAATTCTGTTTATTTACACGGTTACAGGTAATGGTTCAATGGTTTGATAAGGTCAATGAAAGAACAAGGCTACTAGTCAAAAGGTCATACAATGTAGTTGGCATGGGATGATGAATATGGTTTAAAGGGAAAGTGAGCATTACATTACATAGTAAACTGTCATTTTTTTGCTGTGGCTCTTTTCAAGTGAATAAAATAAAACAGCTAATGTTTCAACTCATTATGTTGCGTTATTAACATTTAGAATATCCCTAACCTTCCCAAATCCTCCAAAATCCTCTTTGCTAAAGTGAAGGATTTTGAAGGATTGGGGCTACATGCTACATGCTCTTTGTTAAAGTGAAGGATTTTGGAGGATTGAGGTTATTAGGCATACTTGCCTTTCCATGGTACATGTGCATCCATGTTTGTTGTGATTGCAAGGTCAGTGCTTGGGTCAGTGGACACTGTTTATTGCTCCATGCATGCAGGGAGGGTCCCTGGCCATGTACATGTATCGCAGATTAGAAACACATGTGTGCATTACTCCTGTGTACAATTACTCCATTGCTTTAATCCTGAGGGATTTTTTAGGATACAGGTTATGTGTAAGCATGGAGGTAGAATTCTGTATAGTGGTTTTGTGTGGGAAGTCCGAAACAGGGACTGCAGCCGATGGGGTTGTGAGTCGTCTTATCTCATATGTATTTTTATATACATGAAGACAAAATGGTTGTTGCTTCTTGCTGTGGAAAAAATCCTCTGTTGATAATTTAAATGATGAAGAAATCTGTACAAGATATAGATTCACCATGCCAGACATGGTGTATTTCATGTCTTACTCTTAGAAATGATCACAAATGACTTGGAACCGGAAAAACGGCTTGGTTATAGGTGATATCATGTTTAAACCTATTAACCCTCCTACTACTACAAGGGTCAAAATCAGTCAAAATTTCAAAGTTCATGCCAGTGTATATCTACAGCACTTACTGGTCAAACACTGTCAAACCTAATGTGTAGCAAGTACATCAATCAGTCAAAAACAGTCGACTGTTTTTGACTGGTAGTGGTAAAAGCATTATCATGCAATGTTGAAGGTGGTCAATATGAGTCGACCATTTTCGACTGGTAAAGGCACTTTGGACAAAATGAGGTGACTGTTTTTAATTGGTACATGTAATGTGGATGGTCGTCAAAATGAGTCAACGTTTTGGACTGATATAAGCACTTTGGTCAAAAGAAATTAATTTATCAGTCAAAACAAGTCATTGACTCCTAGCCTAAGTGTCCCTGCATTGATTTATCAGTCAACAACTGTCAGCCTCCAGCACCCTATCATTGTTTTTTCAGTCAAAACAAGTCAGTGATCCCCAGAAGCTGATAATGATCTTATCAGTCACCAGCAGTCATAGCACAGTGTGTGGCAGTTACCTAAATGGTCAAAACAAGTCACCAGTGCCCATGTGTGCACAGTTGATTCAATAGTCAAAAACGGTCAATTGACTGGTTTTGACCACTATAGTAACTTCCCACTAAAGTGCACCTAGAGTAGGAGGGTTAATGAATTTAGTAGCCAATATAATCCACCAATCAGCCATGTTGAATTTGCTCTGTGCACGTAATTAGCTGTTGCAGACTGCTTACCAACCTGAAGGACATGTATGCAAAATAACGGTTATTGGCCTTACGTTTAGTAGCTTCTTTCTCAAAGGCAAAATATTATTTTAAATTGTTTCCTTAAAACATTTCCTAAAATAACCATCCTGAAATAGTATTATTTCTATGCTGAACTGCATAAAATGTCACCAACTTAACACCAAGTAACGTTTATGAAAAACTGTGATAATTTATTCCTTATTTAATGTTTTTGCCAGCATGTCTGAATCATAAACCTTGTGTCAATGGTCAAGCCTGATTTCAAGTCATCACTAACACACGGTTTATTCTAGCCCCATTCTAGGCTTAGGCCCAATACACTGCCAGACATCCCTCCGTATCCTTGTCCCTAGCCCCACTGTACACAAAAATTGGCATTTTTTAAAAACTTTTGATCTGGCTTAACCCTAACCCTGCCAGACGCAGCACAGTGCATCAGGTGGAAAAGTGTGGTGCACTTTGATGCATTCAGCTGTCAACACCAGTGCATAAGCAGCCAAGTCTGAGGCTATTGAGAGCTGGTCCCATTGAACAATGCCAGAGTTGTATCCTGCTGCGTTTGGTGACCACAGACTCTGAGGCAGTTCGGCCTTGAGATTTGTGACCAGATGGATCTTGCTGCACTGGGCAGCCAAGTCACTTTGACAAACGATGCAATCTGATGCGTCTGGCAGGGTTTCTAGCCAAAATACCCTGGAGGGTTAGGGTTAATGCACTTGGTGATGAGGTACTTTTATCCAAGCAGACAACTGTCATAAAATAAACTATTGTAGTTTTTTTGTACATAAATGGCGGTTCACTTTCGTAAAATTATGACAATGACACACGTGTACACAAATAAATCCCAAGAATGCTTTTGAAATAAGCGCCACTTTATTGCACATGTGGGACTATGGCCAAGGACACGGAGGGATGTCCAGTGTATTGGTCCTAGAATGGGGTATATGGTTATTCAAGTCCATGTCCAAGTCCCCATGGCTAAAAAAGACTAGCCAATCCAGGCTTATTCATTCATATCTCTTTTGTATTATCAGCTAAGGGCCATGCATGCTAGCAAGAAGCTAACCTGACAACTTAGACAGATGCTACATGTAACGTTACATGTGGAAAGAATGTAGAATATAGGCTTGGGCGATGACACGATAATATCGAATATCGCGATATTTTTTTTATTCGATTATGAAATCGAGAACTTTTCAAATTATCGAGATATTGGAAAAATCGCGATGAAAAAAAATATATCGCGATTAAAAAAAAATCCTCGATTGTCAGTCGGGTCAGAAATTCCATGGAAAAAACTTAGGGAAGTCTTTTCAGCTTTCGGAAGTGAGAAACAAAATCAAACTACTTCTGTGGTAAGCCGACTGTCATATCACAAAGGAGCCGCCTGACAGGGCATTGTTTAAAATCCACCGCCACTCAAAAAGAAGTCTATTCAGATGGATTAAGTGTTGGGGATTGAATGGGGTATTTGATCCAACAATGTGTAGACAAATTGACAACAAAATAACAATTTGCAGTAATTGCAGGTGCTCTGTGCTCACATTAGTCATGAAATAAATCAAAGCATGGATCGACAGTGGCTTGATCAAAGTTGGGGGATTAGGACACTATTCTATTTTACCATACTGGGACTCTTGTCTCGTGACAAAACACATACACTACTCTTGATAAACCATGTGACGTATATTTAAAATAGTGTACAATCCATACTCGGTCACATTTTCCGAAGTGCAAATGACATGTCACAATCACATGGTTTAATTCTCCACGGTACTAGACTATGCAGGAATAAACCTAGTCACGTGTTTATAGTATGACATAGTCATGTGGAACGCGAGTCACATGAACTCGGGCTGATGATTTGATTGGGACGCTTGACGCAGTAATCGTCCCACATAATTATTACGCAAACGAATTTGCCAATAGCCATGGTGCACTCGTGAATAGCGCGATTCCACATGTCTCTCAGGTAAGCACTGGCAATTTATTGTGACGCGTGTATATGGGTACATTCCTGTTATTATCGGCTCTAAAATACTCATGCGTGAAAAAAAATAATCACGATATTATCGTAAATCACGATATATGTTTGACGATATATCGTGGATGAAAAAAATCAATATCGCCCAAGCCTAGTAGAATACAACTGCCACTTTTCGATCCAATTATGACAAATATCACAGATTTTCCTTAAAAGATGACACACTTGAGAGAAAAAGTGTAATCAAGTTAAGATTCAAAACGATATTTTAGGAGATTTTGAGCAATGAATGTATGCACTGTATCCAGTGAGATGTTGGTCATTTTATCATCTGCTAAAAACAAATGCTTATATAGACATTGTGCACAACAAGTGGCGGTTGGGTTTGACATTCTTTCCGTACATGCAGATCATTGATAAGAAAATTGGGCTACTCACTAAACGAGCAGCTGGATGAGTTTTTGGTTTGGCCTGCGATTTCATGTACACTGTTACATCCCCTCTCCCCGTCGTCATCATCATCATCGTTATCATCTGTGAGAGTATGGGAACATTCAAGGGCCTCTACTTCACCGCTTGTCCTTGGGGTCGTTTCTCCTACTGGGCCTGGTGAGCTTTGGCGGACTTGCCAGTCGCCCGCCACCGACGCCGCTGCTCGCGTACCATCACCAAAGTCTCGCAGCGAAGCCAGGCCAGTCGCCATGGCCTCGCAGTCCGGCAGCGACCCTTCTGTAACGTCTTTGCTTTGTGTTCGAGCTCGTTTTGGTGGTTTCGGTTGGCAGACTGTTTCTGATATTTCTGAAGGTTTACGTGATGTCTCTTCGCTAGCGTTCTTTGTCGTATTATTCGTCATTCTTGGAAAGCGCATCAGATTACAACCAGTTAAAAATTCACCAAGTCTGCATTGCATTTGTCTACCATTTTGGTTCTACTTTTAGGTCAAAGTTCAACAATGTTATTGTTTTTGTTTGTCCATGGTTTGTTGGTTTGTGCTCTCTTTCTTCCTCCATGGTTTGTGGTACCGGTATGTAGGCCTACGTGACAATAAAACATAATTATATCCAAGTAAAATCAATAAAAATGATTTTCAGTTTGATAGGAAAAGAGTGTCATGGAGTTCAGCGTCAGAATATGAAAAAATGAGGTAGGCCTATATGATTTTATATGATTTTTTGACGACGCATCAGAGATAGATAACGTTAGAGGGCGCGCGCAAAGACATGGAGTTGCCATGCACTTTCATCATAGCCTGCATGCTCAAGACTGTTGTCGTAGTGCTAACCAAAGATCGTATAGCGCCGCAAGGCGCCTTGCGGCGCTATACGATCTTTGGTGCTAACATACCACGGTACCCCATCCCATACTGATTTCTACCAGGCTGAAGTCAGCACCGAATTTGGTGCTAGCACGAAATTTTGTGCTGGCACCGAATTTCAAATACCGCAAAAGACCGTCAATATACGTCATTAAGTGTAACCGTACAGTACCATAGAAAAATACACGATGATGATTGGCACAATTTTGACGAGAAGTGTTCCATCGTAAAATAGCAAAATTGTCATTTTTTTCTTCACAGATGTGTTCATCACATCTCTAGCTATAATCTATTAGCGCCCCCAATTAATCGATCTACTAATTAACCCAGCCAGACTAATTAAAGAGTGCATACAATTATCCAATCGGCATATCCATATGTACAATGTACGAACGGCATACCTATTTTTGACCGAAAGGTTTCCATTATAAAATGGCAAAATTGCAACTTTTTTCTTCATAGATGTGTTCATCACATCTGTGGCTATAATCTATTAGCGCCCCCAATTAATCGATTCACTAGTAGCCCCGCCCGACTAATAAAAATGCATACAATTATCCAATCGGAATCTCCACATGTACAATGTACGAACGGCATACCTATCTTTGACCGATAGGTTTCCATTATAAAATGGCAAAATTGTAATTTTTTTTCTTCAGAGATGTGTTCATCACATCTCTAGCTATAATCTGTTAGCGCCCCAATTAATCGATCCACTAATTAACCCAGCCGGACTAATTAAAAGTGCATACAATTATCCAATCGGCATATCCATATGTACAATGTACGAACGGCATACCTATCTTTGACCGAAAGGTTTCCATTATAAAATGGCAAAATTGCAACTTTTTTCTTCATAGATGTGTTCATCACATCTCTAGCTATAATCTGTTAGCGCCCCCAATTAATCGATCCACTAATTAACCCAGCCGGACTAATTAAAAAGTGCATACAATTATCCAATCGGCATATCCATATGTACAATGTACGAACGGCATACCTATCTTTGACCAAAAGGTTTCCATTATAAAATGGCAAAATTGCAACTTTTTTCTTCATAGATGTGTTCATCACATCTGTGGCTATAATCTATTAGCGCCCCCAATTAATCGATTCACTAATTAGCCCCGCCCGACTAATAAAAAATGCATACAATTATCCAATCGGAATCTCCACATGTACAATGTACGAACGGCATACCTATCTTTGACCGATAGGTTTCCATTATAAAATGGCAAAATTGTAATTTTTTTCTTCATAGATGTGTTCATCACATCTCTAGCTACAATCTGTTAGCGCCCCCAATTAATCGATCCACTAATTAACCCAGCCGAACTAATTAAATAGTGCATACAATTATCCAATCGGCATATCCATATGTACAATGTACGAACGGCATACCTATCTTTGACCGAAAGGTTTCCATTATAAAATGGCAAAATTGCAACTTTTTTCTTCATAGATGTGTTCAACACATCTCTAGCTATAATCTGTTAGCGCCCCCAATTAATCGATCTACTAATTAACCCAGCCGGACTAATTAAAAAGTGCATACAATTATCCAATCGGCATATCCATATGTACAATGTACGAACGGCATACCTATCTTTGACCGAAATGTTTCCATTATAAAATGGCAAATTAAATTTTTTCTTCATAGATGTGTTCATCACATCTCTAGCTTTAATCTATGCGCCCCAATTAATCGATCCACTAATTAGCCGGACCATTAAAGTGCATACAATTATCCAATCGGCATATCCATATGTACAAAAATAAAGTTTTTCGTTTCTTCATCAGTCAAGTTATAATTTAATTACCGTCACCATCCCACAATATTTGGGGACATTCAATTTCGCTGAGCTAACGGCACATAATTGTTTCTTCCTGCTCGGAGCCTAATACCAAAAAAGAAAGTCCTGGTCGCTTTTGGCCGTGGGTTATGTAATGATATATTTTTAACTAAGTAATTGATACATTTAATTAATGCGGATACAACAAACGTTTGACTTACCATGACCATATTTCATATAAATATTACGGGCGCTATATTCTGAGTTATGTACTTCTCGAATGACCGCTGTCGATGGTGATAATAGTTTAGGCCTAGTCTTGATATCTTAAACTATGAGCCGCCGTTAGAGGGCGCAACACAGTTGCTCAAACAATTTGCGGCGAAAAAAAAAGAAACAAAAATCAACACAACTTCTACGTACTAGCCAAGGAGCCAAGTTATTTAAACCCATAATTAAGGTACAATCCCTTATCAACCTTTGAAAACCATTTCAACCATTTAAGATGTGCATTTAAACTACTTATAGTACTAGATGACAGAAGAATAAAAAATACAGTGCTTGGTATAATATTGTGGGGGTAATTGTTAGTGATGGTCAAAAAATACCAATTTAAATGTTTAATTTGAATAATTGTTAATTTATTTCGAATAAAATGTTATAAAACGAGCTACGCAAAGGCTACGTATGTACTCCACGCTTTGCAAATTGTCAATTATTAAATACTTACCGCGTCCCCTGACAGCACACGAAGTTGCAATTGGTTTTGTTGCTTGCAGGCAAATTCCACTACTCCAATGACGTACCCACCTTCGCCCGTTATCCTGAACTTAATTTCATGCATATTTTAAAGAGTCACTTATACTTTTCTTTTCAATTTGAACAAATTGCTTGGTACATCAAAATGGGTGAAACATTCTGACTGAACCTCGATGCATTTCAACAAGCGTTTATGTTGAAGAGTTAAACAAGAATTAAACCGTTACAAAAATACCGTGATGTGCATGCCATTCGTACATTATATATGGAGATCCCGATCGTTAGTACATTATACATTATGGATATCACGCTTGGATAATTGTATTATTGTTATTAGTAGGGCTGGGCTTATTAGGGGATCGATTAATTGGGGGCGCTAATAAATTATAGCTAGAGATTTGATGAACATATCTATGAAGAAAAAAATTGCAATTTTGCCATTTACAATGGAAACCTATCGGTCAAAGATAGGTATGCCGTTCGTACATTGTACATGTGCAGATTCCGATTGGATAATTGTATGCACTCTTTAATTAGTCTGGCTGGGCTAATTAGTGGATCGATTAATTGGGGACGCTAATAGATTATAGCTAGAGATGTGATGAACATATCTATGAAGAAAAATTACAATTTTGCCATTTTATAATGGAAACCTTCTCGTCAAAATTGTGCGAATCATCATTGTGCATTTTACTAGTATGAGACTGTACGTTTGCACTGAATGACGGATATTGCGCCCTTTGGCTGTGATTGGAATTTGGTGCTAGCATCAAATTTCGCGTGGCATCAAATTTAACTTACACCCAAACAGCGTCAACTTCAGTCAATTGGTGTAAACGCACAGTAAATCCATCATCTCGGTGACGGATATCCCGATTGGACAATTCTATGCATTTTTTCATTAGTTAGGCTGGGCTAATTAGTAAATCGATTAATTGGGGGCGCTAATAGATAATAGCTAGACATGTGATAAACACATCTATGTCGAAAATGTTTTAAATTTTGTCATTTTATAATGGAAACCTTTCGGTCAAAGATAGGTATGCCGTTCGTACATTGTACATATGGATATGCCGATTGGATAATTGTATGCACTCTTTAATTAGTCGGGCGGGGCTAATTAGTAGATCGATTAATTGGGGGCGCTAATAGCTTATAGCCATAGATATGCTGAACACATCTATGAAGAAAAAAATTACAATTTTGCCATTTTATAATGGAAACCTTTCGGTCAAAGATAGGTATGCCGTTCGTACATTGTACATGTGCAGATTCCGATTGGATAATTGTATGCACTTAATTAGTCTGGCTGGGTTAATTAGTGGATCGATTAATTGGGGGCGCTAATAGATTATAGCTATAGATGTGATGAACATATCTATGAAGAAAAAATGACAATTTTGCCATTTTATAATGGAAACCTCGTCACAACTGTGCGAATCATCATTATGTATTTTACTATGAGACTGTACGTTTGCACTGAATGACGGATATTGCGCCCTTTGGCTGTGATTGGAATTTGGTGCTAGCATCAAATTTCACTTACACCCAAACAGCGTCAACCTCAGTCAATTGGTGTAAACGCACAGTAAATCCATCATCTCGGTGACGGATATCCCGATTGGACAATTCTATGCATTTTTTCATTAGTTAGGCTGGGCTAATTAGTAAATCGATTAATTGGGGGCGCTAATAGATAATAGCTAGACATGTGATAAACACATCTATGTCGAAAATGTTTTAAATTTTGTCATTTTATAATGGAAACCTTTCGGTCAAAGATAGGTATGCCGTTCGTACATTGTACATATGGATATGCCGATTGGATAATTGTATGCACTCTTTAATTAGTCGGGCGGGGCTAATTAGTAGATCGATTAATTGGGGGCGCTAATAGCTTATAGCCATAGATATGATGAACACATCTATGAAGAAAAAAATTACAATTTTGCCATTTTATAATGGAAACCTTTCGGTCAAAGATAGGTATGCCGTTCGTACATTGTACATGTGCAGATTCCGATTGGATAATTGTATGCACTCTTTAATTAGTCTGGCTGGGTTAATTAGTGGATCGATTAATTGGGGGCGCTAATAGATTATAGCTAGAGATGTGATGAACATATCTATGAAGAAAAAAATGACAATTTTGCCATTTTATAATGGAAACCTTCTCGTCACAATTGTGCGAATCATCATTATGTATTTTACTATGAGACTGTACGTTTGCACTGAATGACGGATATTGCGCCCTTTGGCTGTGATTGGAATTTGGTGCTAGCATCAAATTTCGCGTGGCATCAAATTTCACTTACACCCAAACAGCGTCAACTTTAGTCAATTGGTGTAAACGCACAGTAAATCCATCATCTCGGTGACGGATATCCCGATTGGACAATTCTATGCATTTTTTCATTAGTTAGGCTGGGCTAATTAGTAAATCGATTAATTGGGGGCGCTAATAGATAATAGCTAGACATGTGATAAACACATCTATGTCGAAATTTTTTTAAATTTTGTCATTTTATAATGGAAACCTTTCAGTCAAAGATAGGTATGCCGTTCGTACATTGTACATATGGATATGCCGATTGGATAATTGTATGCACTCTTTAATTAGTCGGGCTGGGCTAATTAGTAGATCGATTAATTGGGGGCGCTAACAGATTATAGCCATAGATATGATGAACACATCTATGAAGAAAAAAATTTCAATTTTGCCATTTTATAATGGAAACCTATCGCTCAAAGATAGGTATGCCGTTCGTACATTGTACATAAGGATATGCCGATTGGATAATTGTATGCATTTCTTAATTAGTTAGGCTGGGCTAATGAGTAAATCGATTAATTGGGGGCGCTAATAGATAATAGCTACACATGTGATAAACACATCTATGTCGAAATTTTTTTAAATTTTGTCATTTTAAAATGGAACACTTCTCGTCAAAATTGTGCGAATCATCATTGTGTATTTTACTATGAGACTGTACGTTTGCACTGAATGACGGATATTGCGCCCTTTGGCTGTGATTGGAATTTGGTGCTAGCATCAAATTTCGCGTGGCATCAAATTTCACTTACACCCAAACAGCGTCAACTTTAGTCAATTGGTGTAAACGCACAGTAAATCCATCATCTCGGTGACAGATATCCCGATTGGACAATTCTATGCATTTTTTCATTAGTCAGGCGGGGCTAATTAGTGAATCAATTAATTGGGGGCGCTAATAGATTATAGCCATAGATATGATGAACACATCTATGAAGAAAAAAATTACAATTTTGCCATTTTATAATGGAAACCTATCGCTCAAAGATAGGTATGCCGTTCGTACATTGTACATAAGGATATGCCGATTGGATAATTGTATGCATTTCTTAATTAGTTAGGCTGGGCTAATTAGTAAATCGATTAATTGGGGGCGCTAATAGATTATAGCCACAGATGTGATGAACACATCTATGAAGAAAAAAGTTGCAATTTTGCCATTTTATAATGGAAACCTTTCGGTCAAAGATAGGTATGCCGTTCGTACATTGTACATATGGATATGCCGATTGGATAATTGTATGCACTTTTTAATTAGTCCGGCTGGGGTAATTAGTGGATCGATTAATTGGGGGCGCTAACAGATTATAGCTAGAGATGTGATGAACATATCTATGAAGAAAAAAATTACAATTTTGCCATTTTATAATGGAAACCTTTCGGTCAAAGATAGGTATGCCGTTCGTACATTGTACATCTGGATATGCCGATTGGATAATTGTATGCACTCTTTAATTAGTCCGGTTGGGTTAATTAGTAGATCGATTAATTGGGGGCGCTAATAGATTATAGTTAGAGATGTGATGAACACATCTATGAAGAAAGAAATTACAATTTTGCCATTTTATAATGGAAACCTTTCGGTCAAAGATAGGTATGCCGTTCGTACATTGTACATGTGCAGATTCCGATTGGATAATTGTATGCATTTTTTTATTAGTCGGGCGGGGCTAATTAGTGAATCGATTAATTGGGGGCGCTAATAGATTATAGCCACAGATGTTATGAACACATCTATGAAGAAAAAAGTTGCAATTTTGACATTTTACAATGGAAACCTATCGGTCAAAGATAGGTATGCCGTTCGTACATTGTACATAATGGATATGCCGATTGGATAATTGTATGCACTCTTTAATTAGTCCGGCTGGATTAATTAGTGGATCGATTAATTGGGGGCGCTAATAGATTATAGCTAGAGATGTGATGAACACATCTGTGAAGAAAAAATGACAATTTTGCTATTTTACGATGGAACACTTCTCGTCAAAATTGTGCGAATCATTATTGTGTATTTTTCTATGGTACTGTACGGTTACACTTAATGACGTATATTGACGGTCTTTTGCGGTATTTGAAATTCGGTGCCAGCACCAAATTTCGTGCTAGCACCAAATTCGGTGCTGACTTCAGTCTGGTCTGATTTCTGGCCCGAGAAATTCAGCACACAAGGTACGTCGTACGGTGTCCCCCGATTGGTGGCTCTGCTGGAGGGACTAAGACTTGAATATTGACGTCAAGTAATATAATTATACATGTCCAACTGCAATCGAGCATTCAAGCAAGCTGATGGTAAAAACCCATTATATAGGCCTATTTACTAAGGTTAGAATCCCTCACTCCGCTTATAGACTACCGGTAATGTCTGGATCTGGATGTCTGTATTAAACATAAAAACATCAAGGTTTCGTTGAGAAGCGATAATTATTGGGGGTATTGACCGCCCTGATTACCCTGATTATTGCCAACCGGCACAACGTTAATCTGCTGGGTGGTCATCACTGAAATATGATTTAGCCCCGCCTATACTACCCATCTTCTAATATCGGCCACATACGTTGGCAAAGGGATACTAGGTCGGGCGCCGCCATCGGCGGGAAGTTGGCAATAAAATACGTTTGCGGCCCTCGTATGTTGGCCCATATTGTAACAGCGTCAGTACAACCAGTGTCAGCAATTTATTGTTAAGATTGGGGGAGAGACGGAAAGGTAGGGACTAGGAGTCGTGACCTCGTACCCTAGCCCCACCAAACTACCCCCGCAACCAACGGCGCACCCAGGATTTTGTCTTAGGGGGGGGGGGCTCAAAGAAAATTTTACTCACAAATCAACTAGGCCTAGTATGTATATGTACGTATGTATGTAATTTTGGGTTGTATGTATGTATAATATGTATGGATGGATCTTCCCATTAGGAACTTGGTAACCTCCCATGGTCATATGAACTTGAGTGTATATCGTCGGCAAGATTTTTTGCTTTAGGCCTAAATAATTATATAGCGGACGTTCCGGGGCGGTGCTACCTACTTTCCATCAGTGGGCAGCAAATTCCATGAACAAGTGGGCGGCAAACCCAGATCCTACCGGTAATATTTTTCCTTTTTTGTTGCTAAAACGGTGTCACATAATAATTATTTACATCAGATTACTGTTAAAAATAAAATTAAAACCCTAACCTGGGCATGTATGTGATGTGTAATTTGAAAGGTAGTAGGATTGCAGGCTTTTTAATGCCCTGCACATAGCCGAGTTAAAGAAAAATGGAGAAAAGGAAGCAACACATGATAAAATAAGATTGGATTTGGTCGTTGCACCAGAGTTACATGTTCATGCATATTCATTATACAACATCTAAAAATAAATCATTGTGGGTAAACAAAAATGTATTACTTTTTCCTTACACTTGTCCGGCATTCCCCTTGAAAAGGGAAAAACACTTAAATTAGCCCGGACAAATTGGCACGTTGGTTTCAAATGTTTATGTTATTGTTACAAATTTAAACAATTATAGTGAGATTTCATGAGACATCATAATAAAATAATTTTGGCAGAAAGAAGAAAACAAAATGCGAGTGGCACAAGATGAAAAGAAATCCACCCTGCCGCCGGGCCGGGGAAAAAAAAACATTTGCAACTTTTCTCCTCCCCCTCTCTCTCTTCTTTTTTTCCTTCTTCTTTTTGTCCCTTTATTTTTTCGGGGACCCTCTTGGGGGGGCTCAAGCCCCCCGAGCCCCCCCCCCCCCCTTGGGTGCGCCGTTGCCCGCAACATCCCGACCAATAAGTGCCAGCATTTGTTATAGTAACTAAATGTTTGAATATTTGTTAATTCTTTTAAATTCAAGAATTTCAAGGTTTCTGTTTCACGTTTTGTGCTCGATACACTATCCAGGGGTGTAGGTACTGAGAAATTGATGAGGCTATAGTATAGGGTCCACAATCATGTACATTGTACAGCGAGATTAAACTGAGTTGTGGATACGGTTGTGCATTGCTACTTCATACGTTCGAACTGAATCGGCAGCCTAATTGACCCATCTGTAATCAAGAGTTTCTTTACGTGTTTCTTTATTTTCCATTTGAAATCCGATGGAAATTCATATGCTAGAATTGTTGATTTGTGCGTGAGGAAAATCTGTGTACAGTTATTCATTGCTTTGAGGAATATTAAAATTTATATAAAAGATTTGAAACAAAATTTATTCAGAATCAAAGCTGATGTCTGTGATAATACTTTACGTACCCTTGTTTATGTTAACGCAAAATTAATTCCAAGGAAAACCTGTATACAGTTATTATTCATAGCTTTGAGGAATATTTAAATTTTTACATAATAAAATTCAAAACAGAAATCTGAACCACCCGGTGTTTTGTTTTTAATATTACAAAATTACAAAACTTATTCAGAAGCAAATCCTGATGTCTGTGTGATAATACTTTACGTATCCTTATGTTAATAATAACCGTTCGACCATAGCACTCCATGTGTAACGTAAAATTAATTAAGGAAAACCTATATACAGTTATTCATAGCTTTGAGGAATATTTACATTTTTACATAGGGCCTAATAAAATTTGAAACAAAATTTATTCAGAAGCAAAGCCTGTCTGTGTGGTTGTACTTTACGGCTGTGGATGATTTTATTTTTAAGGAAAGTTAACTCCAAAATTCAATTTTAGCCTACCGATGATGGGAGATTGTTCCATGGTAATCTGATCTGCAGAAAAAATATCGTAGTGATATCCAGGGGCACAACCAATCAGTCAAACTGTTATTTTTTACCAATGATATTACCTTTCAAATTCAACACATCATCCTGTGCTACATTCTTGGCATTCATCTAAGCTCTCTATGATCTAAGCTATACTATAGCCTATAGCTTTCATTTAATTTTGTAGTACGCGCACTCTTTTCGCTATTTCCGGTTCTAAAGCTGGCATACCGTTGTGTGTATAATTTAACCTAAATTCCTTGATTTTTAACGTTCAACAGTGATTCTTGGGCAAAAACTGATTTTGTTAATACGATTTTAGTCTTTACAAGAAAAGGTCCCGAGCTTTCTAATTTCTTGCGTAAATCCTTTAACAAAGGCTTCTGATGATCGTTGGAGTCAGCACGTGCGAAGTGGGCGTAGTTTGTGTGTGGGGGTGTGGGTGTGGGGGTGTGTGCTTGATATATAATAAGCTCTTTATAGCTCATAAAGCCATTATTCTGCCGAGCCTGAACAATCCTCCAAATATTTTTTCGACACACAGGTTATTAGGTCTATAATTTTCCGGCAGTGGTATATTGTTGAATAGCATAATGTTGGCAGTCACGATTGCGTTTTCATTCCTTCTTGTAGTGGTTAGCGCTGACGTTGAGGTGAAAGTAGGCATGCTTCATCGAGCTGGTGACATTAACTTGAGTATAAATGAAGTTTTCTTTATTTCCTGCCACTGAAATTGCCATAGAAACGATTGCTAAACGCTTCGAAGATGGAGAATACACAGAACTTAACATGTCGTTCATAAATAGCGACCAATGCTGTAACCGTCCGGTGCGATCCGCTGGCGCAATCGCTGCCTCGTTTTATCATGACCACTGCGTGGATGCCTTCCTAGGGCCTCCGGTGACCGTTGACATGATACCTGTAGCTGACATGGCAGCCTACTGGAATCTTCCAGTAGTTTCTGGAGCTTCAACTTCAACGCTGCTTCATGATAAAAGGCGATTCCAAACCCTTACTCGCACGACGTCTACTTTGAGTTTGCTGACTAGTTTCATATCAGCGCTTTTTAAACGTTTTGGGTGGTGGCGATGTGTAATACTGCGTGGAGTGAGTCCTAATGATAGCATGTACTACGGAGAAGTTGTCCCCACAGCTATCTTTGAGTCTCTGAAGGAGACATATGGGATAACGGTTAGGTCTTTGCTAATCAGTTTCCAACTCTCGACGCTGCTCTCAAGAACGCTGCCTCACTTGCTGACAGTAAGTATTCTTATTGCCAGCGAAACTCAAATTTCGTTTAAAATAAAAAAGCAAAACAATATACAATATATACAATAACACAGAGCCCATCAGTGCAAATGAATTATTTAGTAGCATTACTCTGAAACAGTACAAAATATAACATTTGCCTAAACGAAATTGTCCTAAAATAACAATAAACCATTCAAAAACAAGTGTTTTGCAGAAACGTTTTAACAATCCTTGAGTTGAAGAGTTTCTGAAAATGGTGTACATTGCACAACATTGGTATTTGTTACGTATGTTCATTTTAACCTCTAGTTTTCAATAATTATTCTTAAACAGTAGGGCCTACAATGTATTGACAATGAAATTTGCCAAAACGAAATTGGCTTAATAATGAACCATTCAGTAGTGATATTGTTTTGAAGAGAACGGTAGGCCTACAATTTTGTATTTGTGCATTTCAACCCTCTCGTGTCCAAGTATCATCACAAACTAACACGTGAAAGTTATGTTCACGTTTTAGAGAAAATGACGAACCACTGTTAAATGTTTTCTTATGTTTTTATGTTTTGCCCGGCATTTTGCAAATTCGACATAACAATTCCCGTATATAGATAAAAATCACACACCATAATTTCTAAAAAGGAATAACACCAACTTTACACTTCAAGTAAGGTTTTAGATGATACTTTTAATTTGATAATCTGTTATATAAGAGAACGAGTTTTTTATTTGATCTATATTAATAGTCAGATAATTATTTGTACGAGATTTCCATAGATTAGCATAGAATCGGTATTGACCGTTTGTTAGTGTATCAACTTCAACTTATATGGAAAAGCAAGTAGCAGTGCTAACCTACACCCCATTGAGGTAAAACATTTATTTCCTTTTTTTCTTGATTACAAGTTGTTTATATTCTGTGGATTTTATTTGTTTTAGTTATCTTCTTAAGCACCTCCCCTGTGGTTGATGTAATGGTTCACGCCCATCGTCTTGGCTACACAGACGGATCGCATGTATTTCTGTACTGGTCCCCATTTCCCCTTACAGCGTGGAAGACGAACAGTCAGTGAGTTAATGATTCTCCAAATGGACTGTTCATATTTGTAGGTTAAACAAGTTATGAGGTTACAAATAACACATCGCACGAAAACAAAACAGGTGCGTCAACGCATAAGAAGGACAAATTAAAAGATATTGTATAATTTGCACAGCCTTACAATAAAACAAAGGTGTTAAATCGATGACAGTATAACAATTGGTACCGGTAGTTTTCCTTAAAGCACAAATAAAGTTCATTATGCATGATAAAGTACGGTAAGAAACTAACCCTGTAATGACATTTTCTGCTCAATTAGTTCTTAACGATTTTTTCAAATATTTATTTAAAAAATTTTAATTAAAAATCTCCAACCTGGTTTATGTAAATAATTTTGTATCTGATGGAAATCATTTATAATATGATTTGACTATAACAACCACTTGACCTTTTCAGTTTGAGAACCTTTGATGAACAGTCGATCGAAGCTCTGAAGGCGTTGTTAGTAATGCATGTGCCCAGCTTCCAGATAATGACGAGTATCATGAGTTTTCGATAAGTTAAGAGCAAGGCAGATGATCCTGTATGGCGAACAAGAGAAGGAGGTATTGAACTACTATAAGATTGTCATGTTCATTGTAAGCTTTTAAAACGTGTCTTAGTATGAACTTAGTCAACTTACCATACTCTTTCTGGCTGTCCTTTTAACAATATGATATAATATACCAAATACTTGAGTCTAGGGCTTGTTTTAAGTATATTGACAACTGAATGATTTCTCTGTCGTGTTTAAACCGATAGGATACTATTTTATCCCGCCGCATGGCAATGATGCTGCTCTTATATACGCTTCAGACGTCAATCCAATGAAATTGTGGCCGAAGAAATTGGTAACTTGTGCAGAGGATGTGCAGTGGCAATCGCGAAGAAAAATGTGGAACCGAAACATTTGGGCAAGGTAAGAAATCGATGGAATCACAGTATTGGCATTTTTCCTATAAAACGGACTTCTATAATTGCTGAATTTGGGTCAGTATGGCGCCTTATTTATTCCCGTGTGATGGCTTACACAATTGTATTATCTAATTGCCATTTGTGCTATCAGTGGTGTAAATCCGTGTCGTAAAGTGGATGATGATATTGAAATGTGTGTGTATAATGTGTACAACGTAGTATTGCAGGCTGTAAGAAAGATGACAATCTAAACAGACAAAGAAATTACAAACAAACAATAAATGTTGAAGCAAACCAAAATGTTTCCCTTTTGTGCTTGTTCACAAATCATTTGCTTATTACTATTATTATTTTTACCGCATGAACAATTGTATGGACTATCCACCGGGCCAAAAAGTGGGGGATATATCCCCCAATCCTGGGAGGTACCCCGTGTTAAAAGGTCAATAGGCCCTAACTACTTACATCCTTTATGGATCAGATGCAAACGTTGATGATACGTTTCAATGAGGCCAAAAAGTCTCCAGGACTTTCTGTGTCATCGGTCGGCTTCAAAATCAGGTGAGGTGACGCCCTTTTTTCGCAGCCATCTTTTTGTTTTTTAAAGAAAATTAAAAGTTCGACGCGCGCGAGTCTGGAGGCGACGCGCGTGGATACCTGAAACCGAGACTTTTTTGGCCTAACGTGCCCTAACGTTCAGTGTGTGTGGCTCCTTGCCGTGTGCTTCCCTAACCCTTCTCGGCTTACCAGGTCCTCTCTCTGTTTTTTACTGAAAGGTGTGACTGGACAAATACACATCAATGAAAATGGTGACGTGTATGGGCGTTGTGGAAGTGTTGGAGCTGACGGATACTGTCAACGGAGCGTTCAATGTGTGTGAGTTGTTGTATAAATTCGACCTCAATTCCATGTCAGATATTCTGCAATATTGAATCATTATATTTTGTTGATAAGTGAATTAAATAACAGTTGATGAGAATGAAATAATATACAAATGTCCCGCGTAAATCAACTGGCAAATTGATAATGTTAAGGTCGATTGCTATAAGAAACTTTATTAATTAAGGTGAAAGTTCCGATCCACATTTGGTGCAATGTCGTTATGTTTACTTGTGTCATTAGAGGTGAGGCTCATGAAATAAGTCTATGTAGAAATCAATGCATCGTTTCAACATATTTCTTAACTTACCATTCATACATTCTTTCAATTGATTGAATATTTCTGAAAAATTTTTGTAGGTGATTGGGCACATTTGACGAGGCTACCAACAACTTGGACTTAGGCGATATCAAATGGGCAGGGAGGTTAGGAAACGCACCGCAGGACACACACACATTTAAAATAAATCATTGAGTTTAATTGCAAAACCACTCTCCCATTCATCCCAGGGTGTGCATTGTTGGTGGTGGTTAATGTCGTAAGTTATTTATCTTTCTAAAGGCGTTTTGGTGGGGGTGGGGGCAGGTGTGATTTCAAATGGCCGCAATGACCGTCCTGGATCGTCACTACGTCGTACCTTTCCCGTAAGCAAAACATCATGATTATCATTTGGAATATGTTTGGCAAATAATATGATGATGTTTTGAGGGAAAAAAACTGTTGAAAAGTTTTGGGGAAATGTTTTGGAAAATTTGGTGAAAATGTGCTTTTAAAATATTTTGCCTGGGAAATAATTAATTTGTTCAAATTTTCTAAAAAAGTGCTTTTCCGAGGAGTTTATTCAACTATTTGTTATACTTGGATCGGACCATCAAAGTCCGGAGGTGATTTTCTTGGACCATCTCCCTGGACTAAAAGTGGGGTATATGAGTTGCAAAGAATGTTAGATATAGCAGCGAACTTTTCCAACACTTGGAAATCCAAGTCGAACGATTATGCTCATCGTAGGGAAACGCATAAATGTTAAATAGACTCTGGCAGCTCGGAAATAAATGTATCGGTGAAGTTGAAAGCTATAAATATCTAGGTGTAACGCTCAGTAGAAACCTTAATGATCCATATGCACATCAATGATAATTAAAAAGGTAATAGACTCATTGGATATATTAAATCTATCATAGATGGTCAAAGATGATTTTAATCGTGCACATTACGGGATTTGCTTTGGGAAAAGCTTAGGTCTTTCTTCATTATTGCCTTGATGGCTCTGCAGTATGGGTACCAAGTGATAGTGATGTCAAAGAATAGAACACCTACAAAATCAAAATGGCACGTTGTATCCTAAAAGCATCTAGAAATACACCGATTGATTGTTTGTTAGGTGAGCTTAGCGGCTGGGAACCAATCAATGTTGTACAAGACAAACTGCGTATTAAGTACTTCCAACAGACTGAGATGCATGTCGGCATCACATAGGTGGCTCAAATTATTATATAACGCTACAACTATGATCCATGAAATCACTGATAACAAAAAAACTTCGATGGATATCTTTATGCGTAAAGTCTTTGTATGATTGTGGTATGGGTTCATTTTGAAACACATTATACAACCATATCCATGGATTCACAATTGTATCCAATATTAGTACAAGTAATTATCAAAATAAATGGCTTAACAGTGCGTCTTGTCGAAAACCTCTTTGTCTGATTACGTGCTTTCTTAAAAAGTAAACCAGAGTTGGAACAATATCTTATGTGTGTACAATCTTGACTTCCATGCGAAGCTTCATTAAAGTTTAAAAGCACGTTCAAACACTCTCCCAATAAATGGTCGCACATATTCCTAGAATCCCGATAAAGATAGTAAAGGTTTCGTCCCTCATGTAAGGAAGGTACAGAGAGTTTACGACATTCTTGTTCATTTCGTAGAACACTTCCGGGATATTAGAGTCACTGAGTATCACAAATTAGGAGAAATATGAACTTGTTACAAATAATCTAAACCAGATTTGGCATTTATTTATATCTAGTAATCTTAATGTTAAGTTGTGTTTAAATGTTAGGAATATCAAAAGAGATCATACCTGAGAATTATAGTGTGATACTTGTAGGCCTACTGACATTAACTATATCTTCTTTGTATTTTTGATCATAAAAGGAAACAAAGTTTTAGGGGCTGTGAGTAAGTCTTTTTGCAGAAATTTGTCTTATCTTGTGTGGCGAAGGGCCCCATGATATGTGAAGGGAATGCCGGGAACCTCATTCGTTTAACAACTTCCGGCCCAACTGGCTTTTCCCAAAAAGGATTGCAAATTTAGACCCGTTCTCATGCATTAATGCACATTACATGAAATGAATCACACAGGTGGGTCAGTGGGGACTGGGGTTGGGGGTTGACTCCCTAAAGGACTTTTTGGATTGCCCCATGGTTTAAGCCTGCCCGAAAAATTATAAGGACTTTCTGTTGCCCAATTTTAGCCGTGAAATGATCCGGGTTTTCTAGCAGAAGATCACGTTTTTCAATACAGAAAGGTGCTAACCCAGTGGACATTGACCCGTTTCCCCTAATGAAAAGCAACGTATGTGAGAAGAGGACACACACAAAACCACAGGGAATGTTTATAAGGGGGCGACAGCGGGGTTTTTTCGAACAGGTAGTAATGCCACCACATCTCGATCCCAAGTTTATCGAACCCAAATTTAAAGCCGGGGGGGCAGGTTGTGGTTAACGATCGCACCACGGGGGGGGAAAGTAGATCTACTTTGGGTTTCAAAATGTAAACGTTTTATTTCAAGGGGAACCCAAAATAAAACAAAACGAATAATCGATTATTTTCGGGGAAGGGGAAAAGGCTGGTCCGACACAAACCAAAAAGAGACCAGAGAGGCCCGGACTGAGACCAAGCCCGAGCCCAAAGGGGTATCGAGACCAAACCGGGAAAACCGGTCTAACCCCAACACTGGTTTTACTTTGCACATAATGTGACATTTTAAGGAGAATGATTGCTTGATTAGGTTCTTACCGCCACCTTTTCATTTTGGAACTTTTTGACGATTTTAAAATTATTGGGATATGTTTACACCAACAAATTTTTAATCGGGTTTTTAAAAAACACTTATGATCAGCTGGATGGAGAACAGAGCTTTCCCAAACTTTGATTTTTGCAACAAGCAAAACAGAAATCTCAAATCGTAATTTTGGATTTAATAATAAAACTTTTTATCAGATCTATTGATGTTTTACCCCATTTATTGATCACTTTGGTAACATGTTCACCAATGTCAACAAACCCACGAGGCAGCAATAAACATTTTTATCGAAAAATAAAGAATATCGATACAGCTCGGTTTACCCGGGATTACAATTTTACATCTGACATTGCAAGAGCTGATACTCCAGAGGTTCGCCAATCTTAACACGGTTTTGGAAAACGAAAAACACCATTGAAAAAAACGTTTACTCTACCCCCCAACCCCCCTGGTTTTGGATGATGTGGCAAGGAGAAAGAAAGCGTAAACAAAACAGATGGGGGGCCCAGGATTTTCAGCGGGGGGGTCTGGCCAGTATTAAACGGAGCGCCACCATCGGGGGGGAGCGCGGGCCAGGGGGGTTTGGACCCTGACCCCCGCACCCCTGATGGCGTCGACAAAACAATTAAAAGAGATTATATAAAAACCAGGGGAACAATTCGGTCTTCAAACAAGCCGGGTATACCAAGATCTTATGTGATTTAATGATGGCAACCGTTTTCAAGGTACTGAAATCTTGGGGCCGTAAACCGATTATTTTTTGGTTCAGCCCCTGGGAGTCTTTTGTTTACCAGTTTTTTCAAAACAAAAAACCGACATACGGAAAGTGTCGGAAAAGAGATCATGAACGTTTGGGCTTGTTTTAATTGGGACCTACTAAACCCGATATGAATTTTCCCAACGTTTATTTTAAGTCAAAAAGATTATACGCCAACGAGCAAAATCGGGGATTTTGACCCCATCCGACAAGCAAATCTTTGCCCTTTCCTTTTAAATCCTGGTAAACTCACGACGGTCAGGGTGTTGTCCCCAAAATACTAAAATAAACACACCATGAAAAACAATAAGATGCAACGGGAGGACCAAAAATTTAAGACCTGTTCAAATCTACCTTTCTTTTGAAAACTGAAAAAGGTTGCCCAGCAACCCACAACACATGTTTCAACATAAAAGAATGACCCCCTTTCAGTCCCCCGGGAAATTTTAAGAAGGAAACGCTCCCCCCGCATCCAGAATGACATTTTTTAAGCGTTGACCGCGGCGAGTTGCTATCTTAGTTTTGGGGACCTGGGGCAGCGTTCGACCCCTTTGACCATCTCCTGCCCCAGACTGGCACACATGGGTTTGGGGGGATAATATCTGGTTTACATTTTTTTCGATCGATCGCAGACGGGAAAGTTTGCATCAATAATAAACGATTTTCGACTTACCGCTCAAAACGGTTTTCCCCAAGGATCATATTGGGCCCCTCCTTTTAAACATTTATATGCTCCCCATAGGCAAGTGTTTCGCGACTGGCATGACTTGTCTTTTGCGGATGTTTTGTTTTGTCCAGCATCCCAACATCAGACGATGCAGCGAGTAAAGTGTTGAGAGAAGTCCCACTGACATTAAAGGTGGATGTTTTTAAACCCATAGAAACTTCCCCGGACAAACAAAGTGTTTCATGGGCACCCAATAAACTTAAAGAAAATGTCGTTTTAAAATCAAAATTTAAACGATCATTGTATCACACCTGCTTGAAAACCTTTGGGGAAATTTTTTTACTGTAAATGAACAGAGGGTCATATTCGAGATATCTAAAGTTTTTTTTCACTTTAAAAATATTGTAAGATTAAGCGATCAATTATTCTGTGACAGAAAAAAGTTATCACAATGTGGTTTGTCAAATTATTAATGGGGCTTGGGCTTGGGGACATCAAATGGGCAGTAGTGGGGAAACCACCAGAAAACAATTTAAAACACCATTGAGTTTTTGCAAACCACCCCCCGTTTCACAGGGTGGATTGTTGGAATTATTGTGTATTTTTTTTTTAAAAGGGATGGTGGTGGAGGGGGGGGGGTGATTTTTTAACCATCCTCCGCAGTTGGGATTGAAAATAACTAAGAGTTTAAGTCAATCATAATATTTTGATCCAAGCCCCATTGTTTTAAAGTATAATAGTGATAAGACTAATTGCGGTGACACCATGTGAAATTCTATATTGAATAGTAATTTGTTCTGAAAAGAACTGAGGTTACAACTGTTTGATCAGTAGCTCGTCTCCCCAGGGAAAAAAGCCGGACTCGTGAAAAGCAGCCCTTGGAGGGTGCTGGAGGACTGGGCTGGATGCTGGGGGATTGTGGAGGGGTGCAGGCGGGGAAAGTTGGGACTGGGGTCCAGGGGGGTGGGGAGAGGGGGTGGGGCTCACTGAACTAATCAGGGGAAAGCAAGGGGGGGGTTGATTGGGTGGGGCCCCGTCTGGTGGAGGTGGTTGACTTTGGGAAAAGGGGATTCCCCCAGTCAGGGGGGGTGGGGACTTTTTATAAAGATCCTTTTTGTCCGTAGTAGTGGTCAAAAACGCGAATGGGAAAACCATGTCCTGTGGGAAAAGTATCATGTTTTCCGATCCGATGGCCCCCGATGCGTCTGGGGGGCCCAAATGAAAGGGGTGATGGTTGGCGCCCAGTCAGGTGGTCCTTTATGATGTGGGAGGTTTATGGGTTTTTACTTTCAAAACCCCCTGCGGGCCATGAGCTCGGGGTTCTTCAGTCTCTAGGGGATTCCGTCCTGTTTACCCGATTGACTTTACCACCCAAAACCGGTAGACCCCCTTTGTTGCTGGGATCCAGTTTTTTCCTTTTGGGTGGAGGTCCTTTTAGTTTTCTGGGGCTGGGGGATTCGAGGGTGGTGGGGTTCTGGGCGTCGAACCAGATGGGGGGGCAACAGGGGTTAGATTGGGGGGCCTTGGGTCGGGGGTTGGAACAGGTCAAATGTTGATCTTTCGGTTGCCGTTTGTAGCCTTTGGGTTTGGGGGGTAGTCCTGATGAACATTTTCCCGAGGACGATCAGGCATACTGATGAAAAAATCAGTTTAACCTTTAGTTTTTTTGAACAAAAATAGAGAATTTCAATGGGGTCACCGCAATTTGTCTTAAAAAGAAAAAGACTTTATTTTATTAATTTTTTAGGATAGATAGGGCCAGGATTTTTTTTTGGGGGGGGGGGCCCAAAAACACCCCCCTTGTTTAAAATCATTGGCCGATTTTAAAAAGGCAAAAAGTTTTCCGAAAAACCCATGGGAAAAGTAAAATAACCACTAGTCACCACTAGGTTGTTTAAAAGGTTTTTCCCCAAAAGGGATTTTTGAAAATTTTTTGTATTCGGCAAAATTTTATAAAGTAAAAAAAATAAAATATCATCGGGTTTCCCCGGGGGCATTTTGGGGGGTGTAATCCCTTATTTCCCCAATTTTGGGGAAAAAAAAATATACGTTTTTATTTAAAAAAACCTTGCGTTTTTGGGGGTGGAATTTTGAGGGAAGGGCATTTCTTTTCTTTCCCCAAAAAAAAGAAGCTCCCTTGAAAACCCAAAATGTTTTACCCCAACATTACAGAATAAAAGACAAAATCCCAAAATGGCCCGGCTGTGGTGGGATTTGAATTCCATATTACATCTGATATGATAATGTTATAAAACCCCTCACATTTCTTTAAAAAAAAAAAAAGAATACACTTGGGGTTTTTTCCCCCCCCCCACACACACATGGGTTAATAAATATTTTAAAATAAAAATTTTTCTTTAAAAATTTCAAACACCTGGCAAATCCCATGACAGCACTTTCAACCTATTTCCAAATTTTTTGGTCCGGATGTGGGGTCACGAAATTTAAAAAAAAAGGGCTCATTTTTAAGTTCATCCCATGGGCTAGTTCGTTTGGGATGTTTGAACATAATGCACTTCAGACGGGATGATTGATACTTGTACTAACTTACCCAAGAAAGCTTTAAATATTTTGATAATTATCAATGCACACCTATAAACTGTTCCCTTTATCCAATAGAACTTTTTTTTATATTGTTACCCTGTTTGGAAATGTCTCAAAGAAAAAATAATAAATGATAGACTGGTTGAAAGAATAAACCGCTGAGTATCCAATCAACATTTTTGTAGGTGTCATGGTCAATGTTAGCCATCGACTTAATGTTCTCATGGCTGAGACTTTTTCCCCTTTTTTCATTATCATTGGTCAGTGTACCTCAGTTCTGAACAAAGCACCAGTGGAATCGAACCCCCCATAACAGCACTATTGGATCAAGTAAAGATACTGCACATAACCAACAGAACTTTTCAACCGGGGGTGCTTTTATTAGTAACAAGTGGGTAACACATAAACCCAAAATTTTAAAAAAATATGAATATGTTCAAAGATTTCATAAAATATTCAAAATATTCAAACATTAAAGTAACATTTGTGGTTTTAAACCATACAGCCAAACTGTGTTTACCGATAAATGTCAATGTCTAAAATGCCAGTTCTTCACATGACCTGTGACCTGTTGCTAGCATTGTGCCTTTGGGAATACATTTTGTGCTTAACGTTTTTCCATGCCAACAAATATTAAACTTTATAACAAAAATTTTATCTTTCCAGGAGAAAGAATGTATTTAGGGCCCACATTGTGTTAACACAATGCCAACTTTCTCTGGGAGGGGCGGGGTAATATTGTTAAGTGGGCAAATCTTTTGGTGAATTAATCTATTTTATTTTAATTCAATTTCCTGTCAATTTATATGCTGCAACGATTATCAGTTAATTTTACCGAAGATGATCAGAGCATACTCTGAAGACGATCAACATACCTAAGACGATCAGAGCATACTGTTCGAAACGTCAGTTGTAACCTCCAGTTCTTTTCAGAACCCAATTATTACTCAATTGAGAATTTGTGAATTTACCCAATTGGATTACGTATCCTCTTCACCATGCAAAGCTACAAGTTTTACCTGATTTTTACCGCTTGGTTATCCGAAATTTATGCTACCTTTTTGTGATAACGACACAAAATCTGTCACCATTCTTCTATCAACCCAAACTTTACCAGATAGTGAATAATAACATAAATTTAACACAATGCTTTTTCCTACCTTTAATTTCCTACCGTTTTTAATTCTATGTTTAAAATTCAGTGGTTAACCGATTAACCATATTCCCCTTTGGGCTGCGAAGAACCAATCCAAATATGACAAAATCACACTTTTTCCCTTTTAAAGATGATAGAGGACACAAAGGAGAATCAAATGTAGTCAAGTGAGATTGAAACAAAATTTTTGCTATTTTGTCGTTCAAAACCATCTTAACGTTTCGAAAGAGTTAACTGTTACTGATGATAGCTTTAACGTTAAGTTAGACTTTTGCATAAAACATGTCGGCTGGGTTGACATTCTTCTATCTTTCCTGCCCTTTTATTGGCAATAAAAACAACGGCTCCTTAACGTTAGACAAAATTATTAGCAAAACGTTGACGGAAGATTTAAGACTGTCAAGACTGACAATGTATTACAAGAAAATAACCTCACGTTCACAAAAATACGAAGCTTGGTGCCTTCACGTTACTGCAATACTGAGATAATTATCTCGGAAAAAATTTTTTTTCATGAACAAGAATACAACGATAAAATATCTCAGAAACATATTTTTAAAAAAAATGTGGAATTCAATGATGGTATAAGTGAAAAACCGGGAAATTTAGTGATAAATATCTTGAAACCCGGAATTCAATAATAAAATATGTAATTTGAGATATGTGTTTATGTATATGTATTTTGAGATATTTTATCGTTGTATTCTGTGTTTCCATGAAAAAAAAACTTGTTTCGAGATAAATTATCTCAGTTGAGAACGTGAAGGCAATTCAAGCTTCCTACAAAAAGGTATGCCGTGGTTGCCAGTTTCACTTTGTCAAGACTCGTTAACTGGTCAGTTAACGTTAACTTCCCACCCAGGCTTCCTTCTTCTGGAATATCTGAAATCACACATTTTAAAACCTTTCTCTGACCTATTTTTACGGGCCCAAGCACAGCAGCAATGGCATTTTCCCTAGATTAGAAAAGTAGCACAGCAGACGACACATACACACTGGTGATATGTGCAATGTTTTTGGAACCAAAAGTCATCACATTTTTGTATCCCATAATCGATGCATCGGTGAATATAAGACCTATTGAGCAAACAAATTCTGACATTTGTTTCCCACATTTCGGGCCCTTTAGAATAACATTAAATAAAAAATAATGTGTCGCTCTCTAATGTCCCAAACCAATTCACCATAACCAAATGCAGTAAACACAGATGTTAAACTCTTTTTAACAAGTTCAAAAATAAATTATGATAATATTTACGACATATGTTAGTCTGACAGCTATGGATATATTACCGAAAATAAAAATAAGCAGAATTTAACAAAGAAAATTTTGACAATCCAACATAATATGTCCCCTAATTTTTAATTGGGAGGAAATTTGCACAATCATCTCCCATCTTCATTCCAAAATAAAGTCGTCATCAACGGCGCACCCAGGATTTTGTCTTAGGGGGCTCAAGAAAATTTCACAAATCACCTAGGCCTAGTATGTATATGTACGTATGTATGTAATTTTGGTTGTATGTATGTATAATATGTATGGATGGATCTTCCATTAGGAACTTGGTAACCTCCATGGTCATATGAACTTGAGTGTATATCGTCGGCAAGATTTTTGCTTTAAATAATTATATAGCGGACGTTGTTGAAGAGATCATTCCGGGCAGTGCTACCTACTTTCCATCAATGGGCGGCAAATTCCATGAACAAGTGGGGCAAACCCAGATCCTACCGGTAATCTTTTTGTTGTTGTAAAACGGTGTCACATAATATATTTACATCAGATTGCTGTTAAAAATTAAATTAAAACCCTAACCTGGGCATGTATGTGATGTGTAATTTGAAAGGGTAGGATTGCAGGCCTTTTAATGCCCTGCACATAGCCGAGTTAAAGAAAATGGAAAAGGAAGCAACACATGATAAATAAGATTGATCTGGTCGTTGCACCAGAGTTACAATGTTCATGCATATTCATTATATAACATCTAAAATAAATCATTGTGGTAAACAAAATGTATTTCTTTTTCCTACACTATCCGGCATTCCTGAAAAGGAAAACACTTAAATTTGAAAATGCCGGAACCACGTAAAATATATTTTAGCCCGGACAAATTGGCATGTTGGTTTCAAATGTTTAAGTTATTGTTGCAAATTTAAACAATTATAGTGAGATTTCATGAGACATCATAATAAACTAATTTTGGCAGAAAGATGAAAAACCACCCTCGGGCCGGAAAAAACATTGCAACTTTTCTCCTCCCCCTCCTTTTTCCTTCTTCTTTTTGTCCTTTTTCGGGGACTGGGCTCAAGCTAGCCCCTGGGTGCCGTTGGTCTCCATAGTTTATTAGGTTTTGTTGTTGTTGAAAATGTTCTATTACCTAAATATTGATTGCCTTTGTCTACAGGAACGTATGGGAAGGATTTTCTGTCCATCTGCACTTAAAGTATTGTTTCCAAATGGACTGAAATACCTCACAAATGCTCACACCGAGCCTCCTGAATGCAAAATTTTCAGGGTCCTAGCAGGCCCCCTGACCCACGCCGTGAGCTCACTTTGCACACTGGTTAAGACTGAGAAATCATTTTCCAAAATAGACTCAATAAAAATTTAAGTTGACAACAGTTCACAAATGCACACAGAGCCCTTGAACCCCAGGCCCTGAACGAGAGGAAATAGAACGCTCCATGGATCTCAGAGGAGGCTAGTTTTATTACCACGAGTGAAAACAGTCAATATTTGTTTTATAACACTCAAACATAGATTAAGAGACATGCTACATTAAATCAAACCAATACACGACTTTCATTAACTTGACAACACTTAAAAATTAATATTGAACTTCTGTAACACGTATTATTTATGTAACAACAGGATTGATGCGTTCAGACCAATTTCATTGGTTGAAATGGCTAGTCTTATATTGGTTGCTTGGCATGACAGAAAAATAGCAACATCATGTGGTACGGTCTCAACCAATCACAATATATATCTGTGTATGGGTGTTATAACACGTGTTCCACCAATGGGTGATAAAACAACCCCTATAATATCCCTATATATGTAGCGATTATTCTGCTGAACCTAAACAATCCTCCAAAGATCTTTCGACACACAGGTTACGCCTCTATAATTTTGCTACAGTGGTATATTTTTGAATAGCAAAATGTTGCAGTCAAAATTGCGTTTCCTTCTTCTTGTAGTGGTTAGTGCTAATGTTGAGGTGAAAGTAGGCACTTCATCGAGCCGGTCACTTTAAATCGAGTATAAATGAAGTTTCTTATTTCCTGCCACTGAAATTGCCATGGAAACAATTGCTAAACGCCTCGAAGATGGTGAATACATGAACTTTAGCATGTCGTTAATAAATAGCGACCAATGCTGTAACCGTCCAGTGCGATCCGGTGGCGCAGTCGCACCTCGTTTCACCATGACCACTCCGTGGATGCCTCCTAGGGCCTCCGGAGAGCAATGCCATGATACCTGTAGCTGACAGGCAGCCTACTGGAATCTTCCAGTAGTTTCGGAGTCTCCACCTCAACGCTGCTTGATGACAAGAGGCGATTCCAAACCCTTACACGCACGAGTCCTGATCTGAGTTTGCTGGCTAGTTTCACATCGGCGCTTTTCAACGTTTAAGTGGCAGCGTTGTAATACTGCGTGGATCAGGCCTAGAGATAGTTATTACTACAGACAAATTGTCCCACAGCTATCTTTGAGACACTGGAAGAGACATATGGGATAACGGTTATTGAGGTCTTTGCTAATCAGTTTGCAACTCTCGACGAGGCTCTAGAAAAGGCTGCGTCACTTGCGACAGTAAGTAGACCCTATGCTTATTGCTGGCGATATACAATATAATATACCCATCGAGCGCATAGGAATTATTTAGTAGCAAAATTGTTATGTAAATTAGTGATTATTTTGAGTACAAAATAGCATTTGCCTCAAACGAAATTGTCAAAAAATAAACCATTCAACAAACCAGTGTTTTACAGAAACGTTTTAATCATCCTTGGGTTGAAGAGTTTCTAAAGGGAAGGCGTACATTGCATAACATTGCTATTTGGTTACTGTTGAAAATATTATCACAAAACTAACACGTGAAAGTTATGGTCACAAACAGGTGTTTCACGTTTTATGAAAACGACGAACCACTAATAAATGTATTGTTATGTTTTATGTGTTAAAAGAAGTTGCCGGATGCAATCTTTGGTAAATTCGATACGCCCCTATAATAATTAATGTTTTATTAATCGAAAATAATGTTATTGGTTAGTTTGAACCTAGCAGGTTCTTTCTCAAAGGCAATAGCATTTTGTTTTGAAAAGAACCTGCTAGGTTCGAAACGTAACCATTAACATTTATTTTGCATTTATAGGCCTACAGATCCTTCAGGTTGATAACAGTTTACTATGGATAAAAGAACTTCAGATGGCATATTTTTCAAAGGATTAATACTTATACCAAGTTTACACCAAGTAAGATTTTAGATGATAATTGTTAATTTGATAATCTGGTATGTAAGAGAACGAGTCGTTTATTGTTCAGATATTATTTGTACGAGATTTGACGGAATTTGAGTGTATCAACTTATAATTGGTAGGTCACGTATGGAAAAGCAAATAGCAGTACCAGCCAATACCCCTCATTAAGTTAAAGTATTATTCTTTCTTTTCTTGATTACAAGTTATTTATATTCTGTGGATTTTGTTTGTTTTAGTTATCTTCTTAAGCACCTCCTGTGGTTGATGTAATGGTTCACGCCCATCGTCTTGCTCACAGACGGATCGCATATTTCTGTATTGGACCCATGTCCCTTGAAGTATGGAAGACCAATTCTCAGGTGGGTAAATGTTATATGATTCCAATTTACACAAAACACACCCAAATTACTATTGATGCTTTAAAGGGTTATAAAGGGTAAATCGTCTATTTCAACTATTTGAGTACGAGTACGAGCACGTTGATATGCGTACAAGATTTTTACCAAAAACATTTATGGAACATTCTGTAATAGACATTCTTGTAATAGACTAATCGACAATAGCTGTGTTATGGAATAATATTGCGCACGGTAATTTTAATACAAGAAAAAAAAACAGTGTGCATATTAATGTTTATGTTTTTTATTTATTTGCATGTTACCAATTAATTTTGTTCATATACTTTGCTTGTTATTCTTATACACATACCAGCAACTGATGTGTATAATGATCCTTGCTCAGTATAGCAAATATGCCGTGAGCACATACAACACAGATCGTGCAGACAATTTAAAAGCTTCAATTCAGGAAGGTTTTTGAGCTCAGCTGGTTTCGTTCTATGAGCATGCAGAATGTGTACGCTTGAATACCAGCTACTGTTCAATTGAAATGAGCGAATTATTCAAAGTTTCTTAAACGGACCTTACTTTTGTCCCAGAAATAAACAAATTATGGTCCGAATTGCAGCTAATAGTTGTTGCGATGGTCCAATAGCCAACAATCTATTAAGGACATCCTCAAACGAACCAAATTTTCATGCTCTTAAGGTTAATATCAAACTGAAATCACTACAATCGTTGATGTAGAAGTATGCGTTGCATCATCCATTGGTCCCTACTTTTGTGAGTACGAGTACACAAATGTCTCTCTCGTAATCGTACTCATACTTGAGTTCATTTGTCTTTATAGACCATGGGATGAACTTAGTGAGACCTATTTTAATTTCGTGATCCCCATCACAGGACTACATAAATTTGGAACATAGGGGTTTCAATGGTGTGAATGTAACTATGATTTTGCCAAGTCGTAAAATTGCACATTTTAAAGATATTAATTATTATTACTTTAATATTGATTAACCCGGGGGGGGGGGCGCACAATATGCCCCCTAAGGGCCGTCCATAAAGTACGTAGCACGAAATGCCGACTTTTGACCCTCCCTGTACGCATGGCATACGCAGTGGCTCCAACCCGCCTCCCCCTGAGCCGCATACGCATTCCATATCTCTTTTGACTTCTCAGACTACCTTATTCGAGCATCATTAAACGTCACAGACCTGCTGTAGTAGTATGATTCGCATGTCGCATTCAAAGACTGAAATAAATCACAAATGTTGACCGAAAAAATTTGCAAACATTTTATTAACGGACCTGGAAATGATTGAACAGTGATATATTTTAAACCAAAACAGCAGTCAATGATGACATTTGAACCAAAAAGGAAAAAATATCCTGATACACTTTTTAGCACAGTTTGCCTTGACTTTTCATGAGTGGTTTATTGAGAGTGGTTTCATGAGTGATTATTGAGTGAATAACGCTTTTCACGAAAATGTGTTTGAACAAGAGGCAGTTGATATACAAGACGTAGATCTTTTTGTTTTTGTTTTTGTTTACCTGCAGTACATGTAATTATACAGGCGTTGGAAAAAAAACTAGGTAGCAACAAGGATGATAACTGAGTTCCCTTTGAGTTACTTCTGCTCCCATGGGGATTGTGAGCCTCAGACACGTCGCGATAGATGTGAATCGGTTCGACGGGTGGTTTGGGATGAGCAGTCAAGTCTTCCTCATTGGGTACTGTGTTATAACTGTTTTCGATGCACAAAAGCTGGTCCTGGTAGTTTATATGAGATAGTACATTGATAATTCATTAAAAGCAAATTGTCGGTTTGCATACGGTACGCATTGGCTTGGACCCCCCCTCCCCCTGTACGCATGGTGTACGCAATGTCAACAACCCGCCCCCTCCCCCTTCGTGCGTACGTACTTTATGGACGACCCCTAAGTGTATTCTTTTGCATTTTTTTTCAATTTAATTTTTTTTTTTAAAGAAATGTGATGGGTATTTGTCACATTATCATATCAGATGCATTATGGAATTAAAATGGTCACCACAGCCGACGGCCATCTTGGATTTGTCTTTTTATTCTGTAATGTTGGGGTAAAACGTATTGAGTTTTTCAATGGAAGCTTCTTACTTTTATGCCAAGGAAGGATATAGAATCACTTCATCCTCAGAAATACATTCCAGGCCCCCAAAAGCTGACAGCCATGTTGATTTTCAAATGACAAAAACGTATATTATCGTTTTTCGCCTCAAATTGGGAAATAATGGATTACAGCACCAACAATGATCCCATGGATATCCGATAATATTTTATTTTTATTTGCCACTTTTGAAATTTTGCCAAAGAATACAGAAAATATTACATGTCACAGGTTGAACTCTGTTTACTAAGAGCCTGCGAACGTTCGATTTTTTAAAAAAACGGAACTTTGCTCTTTAATTAAAGAAACACGGTGGACAGTGAATTTAGTTTGATCCTCTTACGGCATATCAAAATTTATTGTTATATTGTCATATCAAATCAACAAAACAGTATCAGTAATGAATCATAAAAATTTAAGTTGAGGCAATGTAAATGGTTGAGAACAAAGGCAATTTCAACACTTCAGTGGTGTATATATCAACTCACGTTTCAATCTACCAATGACTTTTATCATAAAATCAACAAATGATAACTCACAAATCGGGTCTGGGTAATTTCAGTTGGGAGTACGATCAGTTAGGAAATATGAGAGAAAGATGCAATTAAACCATTGAGTTGTACAATCAAACTAGGAAAATTCAATGAACAATTGGCAAATATAGAAAGCTTTAAATCCTACAGTGGTCTCTCTACAGTGTCAAGCGACAATTGATCTGTAGAATTGAGTTGAATAATGAATTTACTTCACCAACCGTGAAAATAATCAACATCAGGAAGAAATAACAAGAGTGAACCATTGGAGAAAAATCAACAATGAATACAATAATCAAAATGTGGATATAACAATTGGTCTTAGCTGGTTTTCATGCTTCAACTGGGTCTTGGAAGAACGCAATCTTGAAAGACGACTCAGGTGGGCTCGAGTGCGACGTCCTGGCGATCTCCAAGAGGCGACGAAAAAGGGGTTGAGAAGCGGGGCAGTGTGGGAGATAAACCGGGTCAACTCCACAAGCGATGTCTGTATCAACAGAGCACGTGTTAGAGGACGTATATAAGAAGAATAGTGTTACGAATCTTACCCTTTGATTTTGATAAATATTAGCGCCCTCTTTCACTTCTTCCACTTCCAATATTTTGCTTACGATGCAATTTCGCAGTCTAAGTCCCAGGTTTGTTTCGGACCCTCGATTGTCCGCTATGGAATATGCAATCCATAAAGGCCTACTTTTGCTCATGCATATCCAGCGCCAACGCAATGCATAATGCAACACCAGCGAGAGCTCTGTGTCGTGCACACCCTTCCGCCACGTGGCTTAGATTCACCAATCTATATATTCGCGCAACCCGCTGCTATATAGGATTCTAGCCGGCCAATCAACATCGGGCAAGCTCGGTGGTCGAGGTTAAGACATCTGCACTAGTAAGCAGGAGGTCGTGGGTTCGAATCCGTCCGAGTCGCCCTGTGTAGTTTTTCACAGCACTCGGAAAGCACTGAGTATACAGTGTTATACACACACGTCGGTGTAGGGCAAAATTAAATCAATTGTTTATTCCGACGCGAATTTCACCAATCTATAAACCAACCCAAACTGATATTGTCACAATAAAGTTAGTGTCCGCCCTATTTTGTTGACCCACGTAGTGGGTAATGCAACAATATGTTAGGAACGTACTTTAGGGAAAGTCAACGTGTTCTACGGAAAACTACGCAAAGTGCGAAATCAGGCACTTTCGAGAATAGGTTCTTCTCACATCTAGGTCTTGTTCGCTTCTCAGTAATGGTCAATAATTTTCAAAATACAACTAACTAGAACTAAGTAAATTAACCAAAATATAGTAAAAGAAACCAATAGATTGTAAATACAGTATGCGCTTCGTCAATGAATTTGACAACTTAGAAATGCTCTTTCTAGAAAATAATTGAGAGTAATTACTTGCTTTTCATTAATGATCATGAATGAGAAAATCAAGGAAATGATTCAAGCACAGGTTCGAACATGATAATCGTTACATGTGTGTCTAACACTTCTGTGGTCAACTGAGGCAAAGGTCATTGTTTATCGCTCAACAGCAAACAGTCGTATAGTCTATTTAATTGAAAGGAATTGTATAACTGTCTTATTTACAAGGACATGGACATAGTCCAGCCAGGACCATCCATACAGTATGCGAAAATGTATACAACAATATAGCACCACAACTGTTAATCGGTAAAACAGTTTAGTTTGGATAATCAACTTGCAGAGAATTTGGATTAAATTAGAAGAGTGATTCAACCAACCTAACAAATTAAAACTGGATCATTGAATAATAAACACATCTAAATAGTAGAATAGGCTTGGGTGTAGAAATTAGAACACATGAAATACACCAAACTGATCAATAACTAGCTAATGCTACAGTCCACTGTCACGATTTTTGATTGCGAATGCACAACGGATGTCCAGCGGATGGTCATCCGTAGTCATACGTAATGATACGTTGAGGATACAGTCATTGTAGTAGTCCTAATCATACGTGGGCATCCGTTATGGTCCACGATGGCACAATGGAAGTTTCAAACGGTTCAAAACTATCGTTGTGGAATCGTGGAAAAAATCGTTGTGTATCCTGTGACATCCTAGTCATACGTAGTGCATGCGTAATGGCATCGTGAGCAATCGTAGACATACGTGAACATCCTTTGTACAATCGTGCAGAAATCACCACGGATGCACTAGGATGCACAGGAAGCATTACGTATGACTAGGGATGTCACAGTATACACACGGATGCTCAATGGATACCTGCAATGTTAAGATTACACTACGGATGACCAAGTATGACAACGATCATAACGATTTCATAACGATTTATCACGATCTATCACGATTAATCACGATTTCACAACGATTCTGATCTTGTTTGGTTTTGAAAAGTGTAAATAGGGTCAGAACTTTATATTTCATTCATTTGTAGCAATCGTTGGGCAATCGTTAACCAATCGCTGTACATCCGTGTATAATCCGGTCATACGTTGTGAACCCAGTAACATCGTGGTCAATCGCTTGTATACGTGATTTATGCCACGCTGGTCGGCGTGGTCAAAATCCCATCACTAAAATAAAGGAACACTGAGCTTGCAAAATTACGTAATGTCCTTGGGTAGTTCCGGACACTAAAAATCGTAGTCAGCAGTTAACATCGTGGGAACAGTCAAACCCTTCTTCTGGGCTGGTTTAGAAATATTGTAATAAAAACGTGAGGGTAAATACAGCCTCGGGTGATTCACACAAAGGCAAGAAGCAGAAATCACCTTTAAAGTAACGTTCGTCGGACCACCTTAAAGGGGTTATAACTAAGATTATAACAGGGTCCGACATACAGAAATACGCTTTTGGCATAAACACTAACACACTTCTACTGGTGAATTTTGGAAATTATTTTACGTCGCCATGTAGGTTTTGCTGGAAGGAACATTCTTTAAAATCGGCCGATGACTTTGGAACATACAGAGGGTTGTTTATTAGCCCCAAAAAAAAATTAATAAATAAATAAATGAAAATAAAAATGCCTGGTCCTGATCTATCATCTAGGTAAATTAATAAATGGGAATGTCTTTATTCTTTATAAGTTATTGTATGTTTTATTTTCAGCAAATTCATCTGAATGATATTTTAAAACATAAAAAGTTTGATTTTACATTTTGAATGGTCGGCGTTGTAATATTCCCAGTTTCGTCTTTATAAACATGCATGCAGCAATAACTGGCTGAATTTCAAGCGATGCCCATGTTGCTTTATTTCACACATTATTTTCGGATATATGAACGAGGCTAATCAACACGGAATTTCATTGGTGGATTCTGGGTCCGACGATGACGTAATGCGTATATTTCAGAGTTTTCTAATCACGAAATTGTCGTCAAATTCAAATAGATTTAGAGATAATGTGCAACTTATATGACAAGCAACATCGTGTTTTGAATTTTATTTTCCTCAATTATACATCTAAATTTCGTGGTCCAAAGAGGGTATCACGGTTTGAAACAATTTCACTGTTCATCCCATGGTCTATTAGGAGAAAGTGAATAACTGTGATATGAGCAATGAAATCGCGACATATCCCAATTATTGACGTTATTGTTTTTTATGCAGATCACAATAACAATTTCATTAACAACTTTTTTATTGTTTCAGTTGAGAACCTCAATGAAGAGTCGATCGAAGCTCTGAAGGCGTTGTTAGTAATGCGTATGGAGCTCCAGAAATGACGAGTATCACGAGTTTCAAGATAAATTGAGAGCTAGGCAGATGGCCCTATATGGCAGAACAAGAGAATGAGGTATTGAACCATTAACATTGTCATGTTCAATTGTTCATTCATCGTGAGCTTTTAAAAACAAGTGGTATAATATTTAGGTGTTCGCGACAGCGAACACCTCTTTGAAATTGTTCTGTTCTTTTAGGTGTTCTGTGCAACAGCGCGAACACCTCTTGAAATTGTTCGTTTTTGTTTCTTCGATGAGACTTAGTTCCAAAACATAGTTCCAAAGTTCACAGAGCCTTCAAACTTGACACATATCTAGACCATAACATGCAGTCGTGAATAACGTTAGACATATAGTTTCAGGTAAGTTGTGACGTCGGTGACGTCATCAGATATCGAAATACACTAAATCCAATTTGAATAGTTCAACAACTCACGAACCACAAAGATACTTACACAATATTTGCATCATCTTACAGATCTTGAATCGTGTGACATTTCGCACAGACATGACCATCTGACCTCCTTCCGGTCGAAACCGGAAGTTTAAGTGAAAATATTCTGAAGCACTTATATAGAGTCCATGATATGGTATTTGGCGTGCCTTTCGTGGACGAAATTACTATGATGTGACTTTTCAAAATGTGACTGATGACGTCATTACCTGTCACAGCGCCCTCTGGCGGCGGTTTAGAAAAAATAATTTCTGTATCAAAACCATATGAAATTTGAATAGGCCTATGACTTCTGTGAATAAAGTGATTAGTGACATCTTATCTTTAAACAAATATGTTTGATGACGTCATCAATGTTCAGAGCGCCCTATCTCAGATATTGAACCAAAACAGGTACTAAGGTTATTTTTTCATGATCACGAGAAGTTTTTTGTGTCATATATATGAGCTTCAAATCACCTGACATGACCTTTACTCGGTCTAAACAAGAAGTTCAAATTCAACACATTCTAACGCAAAATTGATCTTTTGAATATGAAATTGATATTGTTATAATAAAAGATGATACACCTTGCAAAATATGATTGACATCATCGATGATAATTTATTATAATAAATTGTTTTCTCGACGTGTTTCAACCGATAGAAACCCTTTTGCTGCCAATGGCACGATGCTGTTCTGATATATGCTGACGTCATCAACGAAGTTAGGCCGAAGGTGGCAACGTACGGGATGGCAGGCAATCACGAAGAAAATGTGGAACCGAACATTTCAAGGTAAGAAATCGATGGAATCACAGTATAAGGTTTCCCATAATAAAATCGGCTTCCTAGCCAATAATATCTGCAAATGTTAGAATATTTATTTGATACTTTTGCTACTTATAATGAACATGTTATCGATATATACATTTTAATACGAATGAAACGATAGGTCTATACCTCGAGGATTGGCATTTGTTTAACAGGACCAGTTCGATTCAGTGTTGCTGTTTTGTTGTTTACTGACAGGTGTGACTGGAAAATAAACATCAATGAAATGGTGACCGGTATGGGTGTTGTGAAGTGTTGGACCTGACGGATACCGTCAATGGAGCGTTCATCGTGAGATTTCCTTTTGTAATGCAACCAACGTTTGTCAGATATTTGGAAATGTAATTGTTTGCGTAAAATCAAATGGCAAAGTGATACAAAGGTCAATTGCTCATTTATGAAAAGATTTAATTAATTAAAGCTCCAGTAATATTTTGTTAATGTCTTTATGTATACATTTGTATCATTAAGTGAGAGTCATGAAATGATTTATTAGAAATCAGTGCACGATTCAGCTCCATTCAATCTGGTGCGTTGTTTTGAGAAAACTGTGAAAGTTCTAAAACGCGTTAAGGTCTATACCAAAAGTGTAACTATAATACCGACAATTATTCTTAATTAACATCAATATAAAATTGATAATAAACCTACCATTCATACATTCATATATTGATATTGAACTTTTTCACTGTAGGTGATTGGCACATTTGACGAGGCTACCAACAACTTGGACTTGGGCGATATCAAATGGGCAGAGGGAGGAAGGAAAGCACCTGGAACACATTTAAAATAAATCATTGAGTTTAATTGCAACGTAGCTTCATTTATTGAAGTGACTGGTTGATTATACACATGACCAAGCTTAACCTTATTAATATCCTTTAAAACCCTAATATACTTTGGGTCAAAGGTCATAACGTGCATGCATATTTTTGAAGTTTATGGTTGAAGACAATCTACAAAATTTCCAGCTGAATTTTGTTTGGTTCACACATTTTCGAAAAAGTGTTCAAGTACATTTCTCCTGGTCAATGAAGGCTTGAATTAAGTAAATGGCAGATGGAAAATAATTCAAGGGATGTTGATACCATAGTAAACTTTGCATTAAGTAATATTTTAAAATAGCTCAATTTATCCATAAATTTTATTTTGAATAACTGTGATACAAATTGCAGATTATAGGGTGATAGGATTATTGGTAGATCACGTTATTGTAATTGATATATCATAAATGTTTGATTTATGGGGCAGAAATATTTTGAATTGAGGACGTATTGACGAATTACAGTATTCGTGTTTTGTGTTGGTTTGGTCGGTCGTATTTTATTATCAAAGGTGTGATGGGTGATTCAAATTTCCAACGACCATTTGTAACGTAACCTCATCGTATACCTCAATCCACCTGAACAAAATACTATTATCATTGAGAATATAAGGAGGAAAATTTTGAGATTTTGAGAAATTTGAGAGAACTTTAGATTTAATTTCAAAACGTTAAGTGTTATGTACCGAGGATTTTGTTCAACTATTGGACAACTATTGGACAAATTTACTGGCAAATAACGGTGAGATATGGACATAGCTCTGAGAAAGGTGGGTTATTACCTATACTCCACCCCAGGAATGTACGCTCATGCGAGTGGTTTCGTTGACGTTATTGTTGTCGTAGGCTAATACACCTATCAGGCCTGTCAATTGCCACGGATTAACCATATGGTCACCCTTTCCACGACAGTTATTGTTATTCAGTCACGCGCTTTGCTTTTACAAATATATGGATTGGTTTATTTTATCTTTATTGAAGTTTGTATCCTCGATCACTTAGCTTTTAACTGTTGAGATATTAACATTTTTAAACTTGCTCACATTATATAATGTTTATGTCATCAAGGAAATGTACAACATTGGTAATGTTGGAAAATGTTGAAATTCTTATAAAATCAAAATTTTCAGTGTGCGGCAAGAATGATTACAGCGTGATGCTAGTGGCCATGTTCTCATCACTTTAGTGGAAAAACATGGCCCTATACTTGTAGCTTTTTTTTTATTTTATTAATGTTTAAAAGTATTTACTGTGGGTTTTGGTTGGATAAATTGGCTTTTATTGTCCCCTTGGGATTAGAGCAGGTTCATAAATTTTTAAATACTCTTTTGAATCTATAATTGTAATGATGGTTATTTTTGGCAGTTAGTCAAATAAATTTATTTCACGGCATCAATTTGTTTGTTTATCTGACTGTTTTTATTGAGCTCTCCTCAAACGATTGCAGCTAACTTTCTTTCCCTCTTTCTATTCTTTTTCCCCGTTATTCCTGGTGATTGGGGTTACGGGACCAACCTGCCCTTGATCGTCACTGAAGCTGCCTTCCAGCTGATAATCTTTATAATCTGATCAATATTAAGTGCTACATAATGTGATCTGTGCACGTAAACATATTAAGTTAGTAATTTTGACTAATAAAAAATTTGTCTTGTCGATGGTGAAATAACTAATTAAATTAGTCAGATTAGCCACATGACTAACAGTCAATTAACTAATTTACATTAGTCTGCGATACAAAAATAATGATTTGAATGTTCTCGACTGTGCCTTACAGTTTCTAACAGAAAATATGACAGTTGAAACTTCTTACTTTAAAACATTAAAATTAATGAGGGGAAATTTTTAAACATTAAATGTAAATAAACCTTAGGTATCAACTTTTGGATACTGACTTAGTTATGTAATAAGTACAAGTACCGTCTTTATAAACGTTGAAATGTCAGTCATTGACTTTGATGCAGCTTAAAGCAGGTGACATGGCACCCGCCCTCATCCGGTATACATAGCATCATATGGCATCTGCACCCTGTTCTTCGTTTTGGGAAGTTTCTTTTTATTTTTGACTCTAATTTCATTAAGTTTAATAACGAAAGGGCTCTTTATCGGGGATATTCCCAGATACACTGCCTTAAATATTACAGTTATCTGAAGCCTCCTGATTATAACATAAATTACTTTTAAATTTATTACCTCGCCAATCCATTGGGCTTTCAGAATAATTACAGAATTAGCTTAAACGTCTTTAACTAAATCATTCTCTGTTACAATTGAAGTAATAAAATACCGTATCAAATTGTTTTTTGCGCATTTCTATGTGACAGGCCATTTACATACAGCCCTTGTCCGACCACCTAGCGCCCTCATTTGTCCCATTTGTTGCAAAAGATAAACAAGGCCACCCTGTAACCACACCCTTAGGACCCCACATCATTCTTACCCGAGTGCACCAACAGGATCTCTGTGGCACATACAAGTTTTGTTTATAGTTATTCACTTATGATCCATGGATATCCCTTGAAACCTGCTCAAGATCTAGGCTAGGGTAAGTTTTTTTCCCTTTTTTATTCTTTTTGATTTCCATAAAATTGTATTTATAGGTTTACTTGTTACTCTGATATTTTACTTTTTCATTGGTATATTTTTCCAGTGGTTGAATTAGTTTACTCATTCATCACATTTTCTTGTATGGAATTACTTTTACCCTTTGTTTATTGGTTGATAGTTTTTCTGAGACAGCATAGATGCATTGTTTATTTAGTTTTTTTTAGTTCTTTTGTATTTACTTAATTTAGTTTGGGAACATTCATAAATTTAATACTGTGATCAAACTGCTTTTCTTTAACCTTATATCACCACTTAAATATTGTAAATATCACTATAGGAGTGACCAGCCATAATATAACATGTGGTTTTCTCAGCTGCAAGTGAAAGGTTGAAGGTTATTGGTACTTGGGAGTGGCTCAAGGAACCTTGATTTATTATGGCATGCTCATTTCGTTTCTAGGTATCAAGTCCCAACTATTAGCTGGTGTTTCAAACATATCAATCTAATTATCAATTCCCTATGGTTTGCACAACTGCCCATCGATATTGCTTTTTATTGATAATAGTTTTGTTTTTATTCAAGTTTTCCCAGCAAGAATATGATCATTTTTTTCTTTCCCATTGCAACCAAGGAAAAACCCCCAATTTTTTGTCCTCTTGGGTTTTAACTTTCTGGATGGGTCAAAAACCTTATAAAATACTTGTATTTTATATTATTTTTTATTAGTTTTACCCATTTGTTTACAAAATTTTTTATGTAACACAGAGACTTAGTTTTTATTAACCATTACTCAAAATGTGGGGTCTTTTAAGGGGCAGGTTTCCCCTATATGCTGATATAGTGTCTGGGTTTGGGGAAGTCGACATTTTTAAATCGCATAGCATTGTAGCATTTTTATCTATATGGGCATGGGCCAGTGATGGTTGAGTTGTTTAAAATTTATATATCATGCTACATCACCCTTTTTAAGGGTTGGGGGATTGTTTGTATTCTAGAAGGTTTATATATTGGGTTTCGTTTTTTTAAAAAATTATGTATTCACCTTTTTTTTCTGCAAATGCTATTTTTTTCTATCTAAGGACCTTGACTAGTTAACCATTGCCACTTTTTTTATTCACTGATATTCAAAATGTATAATTAGACTTTCTTATATTCTTTTTTCTCTTTTTTCGCGTTGTCATTTTTTATCCCAAAATTTTTTTAATATAAAAAGTTCGAGCATTTTTACCAAGGTTTTGTTGTTTACCTTTAAATTTGTTGAGCAATCCTTGCCTTGCATTTTGGGAAAAAATTAACAACTATTTTTTGGTTAATTGCTTTTTATTTCTATTTTATTTTCCTTTTCTTGAGATTTTTTTTTAGATCATTACAACCCTTTTATAAAAATTTTTTGTAATTTTTCCAGGCATGTATTTATGAATTTTATTTTGTTTTTTTTCGGGGGTTTTTTTACACCTTAAAAGACAGACCTTACACCATCCTTTTTGGGGATTATTTTCAATGTCACACCATAATGAAAATTGTCTTTTTTAACCCCCTTTTACTGTGGTCTTCTCATGAATTTACTTTCGTTGTTATTAAATTAAAGGAATTAGCTTTAGATAAAATAAGACCCAAATTTTACGCTTCCAAAAACCTTTTCATTTCATTAAAAAAAAAAAAAATAAAAACAAAAAAACTAGATCATCCAGCACAGTTGGAAGATATATAAAACGAGGGGCCCATGACTGCCTCCTTAATTTCAACCCTTGAGCTTTAAGAAAGAAACATCAAACTAACCTGTGAATTTATCACAGTTTTGGGGAAAAACTAAGAAAAATATACTATCACGTTTTGTTTGTTTGTCCGGCAATTTGTTTTCCATTCGACATATTAAATCCCGTTTTCTGTGAGATGAAAGCACTTCAGACGAAGGGTCAGTTTGTTTCACATATATCTGGATCTCGATCACCAGACAGTCCGTACGGTTTACACAGTTTACGATCCGGATGCCATGTTTTAATACTTTTGAATCACACCTAAGTTCCCATGTCAATGATATAGCGTTCTGCCAAACAAAACAAAACAAAACAAAAACAAACAAACAAACAAACAAAAGACAAAAGTGCTAGGAGTAGATGATTCTATCTTGGAAATGAAGCAACGTGTGTATTTGAAACTTTGCCAGATGAAAAGAGCGCCCTCAATTTACCCAGTCAGATCCTCACCTCAAAAAAAGTGAGTTACATTGTTTTGCCATATGACGGCCGCACAGCATCACATGGCATCTGCAGCCCGTTCTTCGTCTTGGAAGTTTCATTATATTTTTGATCCAGAGAGACGTTAATGACTCATTAAAACGATGAATAACAAAATGTGCTCTTTATCGAGATATATTCGCCACTGCCTTTAATAACAAAATATTCAAAGTTATCTGAAGCCTCCTGATTATATCACAAATTACTTTTGAACGTAATTAACTCGCCAATCCATTGGGGCTTTCAGAATAATTACAGGGAATTATAAACGTCTTTAACTAAATAATGCTCTGTTACAATTGAAGTAATAAAATACCGGTATCAACCACGGTGTTCATTTTGGCATTTCTACATAATGACACTACTTGTACTTTTTACACCCCAGTTTTTACTGTGGTCTTCTCATGAATGTTACTTACGTTGTTATTAAATTAAAGGAATTTAGCTTAAATAGACAAAATAAGACCCATATTTACGCTTGCCAAAAACCTATGTCATTTCATTAAAAAATAATAATAAATAAAACAAAAAGCTAGATGGCATCGCAGCACAGTTGGAAGACTATATAAAACGTGGAGCCCACGACTGCCTCCTTAATTTCAACCCTTGAGCTTTCAAGAAAGAACATCAAACTAACCTGTGAATTTATCACAGTTTTGGGGAAAAACTAAGAAAAATATACTATCACGTTTTGTTTGTTTGTCCGGCAATTTGTTTTCCATTCGACATATTAAATCCGTTTCGTGAGATGAAAGCACTTCAGACGAAGGTCAGTTTGTTTCCACATATATCTGGATCTCGATCACCAGACAGTCCGTACGGTTTACAGTTTACTGATCCGGATGCCATTTTCTGCATACTATACATTAATGGTTGAAATCATAGAAACCAGTGCCCTGCCCCTCCCACATAGTTACGCCATGCTCAAAGACCTGAGTATAGGCCATTCAAAACAATTTAAATCGATTTTTTTCAAAAGGTGGTGTCAAAAAAATTGACAAACGAAACTTCAAAAAAAAACGAAAAAAAGCTAGATATGTTCTATCTTGCCACGTGCCAGCGTTATGTTTGAAACTTCGTCCCCAATAGATAAACAATATGACCTGCAGAAGTACAATGTATCGTCGACGAAATCCTGCGTGACCCATCAAAACACCATGAGGACAGCCCGATGATTGCACACGATTGTTGACTTTCTATTTGCACGGCGACGATCAACGACATTGACAACGAATTCTTGCTTTTTATTAAGATTTTGATCCAGAGGACGTAATGACTCAGTTAAAACGAATAACAAGTGCTTTATGGATATATTCGCCACCACTTTAAAAAAAATATTCAAAGTTATCGAAGCCTCTGATTATATCACAAATTACTTTTGAACGTAATTAACTCCTTAATCCATTGGGCTTTCAGAATAATTGGGAATTATAAACGTCTTTAACTAAATAATGCTCTGTTACAATTGAAATAATAAAATACCGGTATCAACCACGGTGTTCATTTGCGCATTTTCCCTTTCATAATGACACTTGTACTTTTACACCCAGTTTTTTCTGTGGTCTTCTCATAATATTACTACGTTGTTATTAAATTAAAGGAATTTAGCTTAAATAGACAAAATAAGAACCATATTTTACGCTTGCCCAAAAACCTTTTGTATTTCATTAAAAAAAATAATAATAAATAAAAAAAAAAGCTAGATGGCATCAGCACAGTTGGAAGACTATATAAAACGTGGAGCCGACTGCCCCATAAATTTCAACCCCTTTAGCTTTCAAGAAAAAAACATCAAACTAACGAATTTATCACAGTTTTGGGAAAAACTAAGAAAAATATACTATCACGTTTTGTTTGTTTGTCCGGCAATTTGTTTTCCATTCGCATATTAAATCCCTTTTCTGTGAGATGAAAGCACTTCAGACGAAGGTCAGTTTGTTTCCACATATATCTGGATCTCGATCAAGACGTCCGTACGGTTTACAGTTTACTGATCCGGATGCCATTTTTCTGCAACATACGGTACTTCATTAATGGCTTAAAATTGGCATAGAAACCCAGTCCCCCCCCGTGCCCCTCCACATAGTTGACACTGCCTAAAGGCCCCGTAGTATAAGGGGCCATTCAAATTTCAATGTTTTAAATTTCGATTTTTTTCGAAATAGTGGGGGGGTGGTCAAGGTAAAAAATTTAAAAACCGAAATTCACTTTTCATTAAAAAAAAACGAAAAAAAGCTGATCTTTGACTTGCCTACGTGCCAGCGTTCCTATGCGCGTTTTTTTCAACCGTCCCAATACAGACTATAACAATATGACCTGCAGAAGTACAATGTATGTGCGTGACGAAATACCATGTGCGTGACCCACTATAAACACCATGGGAGGACAGCCCGCGTGATTCGCCACGGACTTGACTTTTTTTTCCCGTGCACGGTCGGGTTGGACAACGAACGGTTTGGGACAACAAACGAGTTGACTTTTCTGATTGAACGCAAACGGTCGAGTTAGTACAACGATCAAGTTGGTAAACGGTCGAGTTGGTCGGAGTCGAATTGGCGCTGGGCGGTCGACTACCGATAAACATGGTGAACATGGCTGCCACTGGATGTCAAAAAATGAATGCGATATACCGACCGATCTTCACGTGTTTGGTCAGAACAAAGTTGAGATGAAAGTCCGTGTTCACCCTGCGAATTTTTGTGCGTCATGCTTGCTGTCAAGAACCCCAAGAAACAGCTTGTCTTTCCCAACTGCATATCTACTGATGAAGCACAAGAAATCCGCAGGCACAAAGCAAAGGGCGACCAACAACATCACGCCGTCATTGAACTGACACACATGTGCATAAACATTTATGCACACATGAAAAAGTACGAAGTATTGAGTACATGTACAATGCAATAACAAAGTGGGTTTTATTTTAATTGCAAACAAATTAATTTTTAATCGAAATTAGGGTGGGGGGGTGGGTCAAAAAAATTTGGAAAAAAAATCGAAATTTTAAAACATTGAAAATTTGAATGGCCCCAAATGCAAAAATGAGTTAATGGCCTTATAGGTTACGTTTCGAACCAGCAGGTTTGAAATGCACAAACCAACACAGGAGAGGGCAGAAGTTGGTGAAAAAGGAACACAAAAAAAGAAGGTACAAAACAGAATCGTACTTTATTAAAAGGGAAAAGTAATCGTCACAGGGCATGAAATCAGAGTGTAGTTTTGGGTTAACTCAGTGACGAACTGTTACCCCACAGTAAGGTCATAATTTCCCTTATCTGCATAAATGCGCAAGTTATTTTCAGTCACTGTACGTTCATCTTAAACCAAAAGGCCACCGATTCCCATGCCTGTTGAAACCTGCTCTAGTCGTGACGATATTGGAAAGTGAGTTAGTTAATATTTCAGTAACATCAGTAACAACATCGGTCAAAATTCAAAATGGCATCACAAAATGATGTGGGGTCAAGGTTACCACCGTAGGTCATATTATATTAAAACCCAAAGAATAGCCACAATTATCTAGTTAATTTTGATATAAAAGCTTTTGAAAAAGAATTAAACAATTTGAGGATCATCCCATGGCATAAATTCCTAAACACAATACGTTTTTTTATTATCAGAAACTTTTTATAGTCTAGAAAACGTATCCTTTGGGAGCCCGGAAATTGAAGTTGGAGGCCCGTCCAATAGATACGGTAGTGCACATGAATATCCGGCGGTATATTATAGGTGAATCTCATTCCACCTGTGCGTTTATCGTTCATTAATACTTGGTGGATCAAACCATGAACGTAACACCAATTATGCCAGGCTCGTCCTACTTCTATGTTTTATTTTGTGTAAAGTCAATTTTCTTCAGTACTGGGTTAAATTTTACATGTTTGCAATATGGAACGCTTTCCTAGCTGCTAGTATCATAGTGAGTTTACCACCAAGACCTGGGGACTCAGTAATTGGTAAGTGTAAAGTGATGGTCTACATTATCGTTGTCCCCTGGTGTGTGTGTGTGTGTGTGTGTGTACGGTTCAACTTCCTGCCAGCGCCTTCACCGTAGAATGTAGGCCTCTAATATGGGTATGATACAGAATATGCAAATACGAAGGTTGCAGTATCAGTTGAATTCCCTGGAATTTGTGATTTTGTTGAAGCTTAAGGCCGTCTTAATTTTAACATTCAGCTTCTGCTGGGCTTATTTATTCCCAAAGAGAGCCGTATTCATTTTGGTGGTTTAAAAAGACAGCGTTAGCGGTAAAAAAAACATGTTTAGCGTCCGGGGTTTTTGAAAAAAGGAAGGAGGAGGGCTTTTATTTTTTTGTTTTTTATTTTCAAGATGGCCAATCTTTAAAATTTCGAACAACCATTGGTTTTCCACTGTTCAAACACACAAATGAAAAAAACATGTTGAAACAAGCAGCCACCTAACAGCTCTCAGTTTTTGTGCTATGTTTGATCTACAAGTTTGTCTTAATTTTTATACTAGTGGATTTCTTATTACACCTGGGAAACTACTGGACGTTTTATTTAGTACTAATTTGTCTTCTTATAATAAGTGAAAAACTGTTTGTTTTGTCTTTTCTCTTGTAGATTTTACTGTTTAGGGATACACATCTTGTATCTTAATTTTATTTGTGCAGTCAACTCTGACTTTGATTATAACCTGTAGCTTGACCACAGCCTTTTGTTTAGGTCAACAACTTTGTGATTAGACAATGGAGGTCTACAACTGTTTATTCTACTCCTATCCGGACCATTGTGTCTCAATGACTCATCTTTAGAATAGGGCCCAAAGCATGCAACCTCATCTTGTATGCTAAAACAACCCAAATCCGCCATTTTAAAATTTCTTGAGTTGTCCTATATCATATTATGAAAATTCATCTGCCACCTTTCACCTGGAACCTTTAATTTCGGGTGACAAAAACCCAAACCCTGGACCTGAAACACTGAACAACGCACCCACACCCCCCTCAGCTCCATAACATTTCCTACAGCCGCAATGAACTACTCAATTTCCCCGCAATGCTCCATGCTGATGCAGCTTATCTTATTCAGCATTGAGTCAATTGAACTGTCCTGAATTAATACTCACAACCCAAACATACCGCCGCAAAATAGAGGTAAAAAGCTGTCGCCGTAGAATGGACAGACTTACAACTAGCACTGGCCTACCAACCCAGCAGTGAACTTAATCATCAACAAGCGACACTGGCATAATTTCAGCTCCAAATGTTTCATGATGGTTAAACTTCAGCTCTGTGTCTTGAACACTAATCCATATGTAACAAATGGGATGAATTTGGGACTTTGTACTTCAAAAAAATTTTGGGATCTTGTTCCCTTTCCGAGAAAGAAGTGAGGCACTCGCGGGTAGCAATTGCTACCGCGAGTCCCCTCCAAACTGCTTTTCCATCATATCCCCCAGACCAAAAAGACCGGGTGGAGGGGTTGCACTTTCTTTAGGTCCAGTTTATCCGTCAGTATGAAAAATGTGAACATTGGATCACTCTAACATTTGAATCTCTGCATGCTGATGAGGTAACGTGCAACTCTCAGATCTGTTCCGCCTTGTTAATGTATATATCGACCAGAAAGGGATGTTGATGGTAAACATGTAAACTTCTCCTGGAAGTTTTCGCAGAATTTGATAAATTAATTGTCGATTATCTCTTGCACCCATCTGACATTATTTTAACTGGCGATTTAACATCCATATAAGGACATTACTTCAAACAATTATGCAAATCAGTTTAAAGATTCGTTTCTGTTCAGGACCTTATCCAGCACATCACAGCACCCACTCATCGGTATGGTCACCGTCTTGACCTCGCTGATAACGCGTGAAAATACTTCACCCTCTCATCTCGAATATAACTATCCATCCCGGCTTATCTTGATCATTATGCAATCATGGTAAATATGAACCTTAAAAAACCTCCCATACCTACCATTTCTGTAACTACTGCCACTGGAAAAATGTAAATATTGAAGATTTATGTCATGATATTGAATCTCAACTGAAAAAATGTAAACCTTGAAGATGGTGAGCTGGATTCTTGTGTCAGTCTATTTGAATCTACTGTCCGTAACATCTTTGGGACGATCATGCTCCGCAAAAACTCGAACTGTTAAAACCCACAATCTGAACTCTGGTTCAATGATGACATTCGTGTTGCAAGGAAAATCCGCCGTCAACTTGAGCGAAAAATGGCGTGACAATGGGAAACTTGGAGCACATCATAAGAATACTGTAACCAACGTGATATTGTGAAGAACATGATTAACCAGGCAAAAAATAACTCACTACTCATCTCTTTGTGGAAGAGAGCTCATGATCAGAAAAAACTCTTTAACATTGTTGGAAAACCGCTCATAAACCCAAAACTCCAGTAAGCTTCCATCTACACACTCTGATCAGGACCTCGCAAATGTTTTTTTCAAAATGTTTTTGTCACAAAAATTGAGAATATCCGTCGTCTCTTTTTCCCCCAGTAACTGCCATTCTATCACAAACACCGTCACGCAAGGATCCACAATGTAGACTGTCTATGTTTGAGCCTAAGAAAGTTACGGAGATCAAGAAACTCATCATGAAATCGCCATCAAAATCATGAATTTGATCCAGTACCAACTTCACAATAAAACAAAATATTGATGTATTTATAAGTATATCCACAATTATTGTAACAGATCTCTTTCTTCCGGTTGTTTCCCTGATAAAGCCAGAAGGTTGCTCATGCTAAACCACTCCTGAAGAAACCCACCTTGGACAAGGAAGCTGCAAAATTACCGACCAGTAGCGAATTTGTGCGTAACCTGCAGAAAAACAATCGATGAGTTGTTTCATCACGGATCTCTGACCATGTTCGTGCTAATAACCTGTCGGACACATTTCATTCAGCCTATAAACCATTTCATGGAACGGAAACTGCTCTTTTTCGCGTCAACAATGACATTTTATCTGCCATGATGATGGAAAATCACTGCATTAGTTTTGTTAGAATGAAGCGCTGCTTTGACACGGTCGACCATAAAATCCTTCTCCCGCCTTCCTTCAATATCATCTTGAATACACGACACAGCCCTGATTATGTAGGTCCTACCCTTTTTAAATTAGGTTTCAGCATGTTTGTATTGGTAACGCTATCTCCGGAGCCTGTTATTTTGGACTATTCTGTACCCCCAAAGGCTCTATGTTCGGCCCACAGTGTTTTACTGTTTATACCCTTCCAGGGTTCGTGGATATCATTTGAAGTATAATTTAAATTATCATGTCTACGCTGATGACACGCAGCTTTACATTACTTTTAAATCTTCTCAAGAACCTGCTGATTCCCGCATTACAACACTGGAGAACAGTATTCAAGAGATTCGAAGTTGGATGAGACAAAACTTCCTAATAATAATAATATTAATAATATCATCATCCCATCATCATCATCATTATCATCATCATCATCATCATCATCATCATCATCATCATCATCATCATCATCATCATCATCATCATCATCATCATCATCATCATCATCATCATCATCATCATCATCATCATCATCGTAAGATTTTTTTGCGCACATTATCCATTCCCTGCTGGAGGCGCTCAAGGCGCGGAAACAAAGAAAACATGAATACAAACAATATACAATGATAGCATAGGGGGAAACAAAATTATGTACCGAGATACATGTACCTACAAGTGCAATTACAATATACATCATCATCTTTGAAGAGTTTGTGACATAAGATGAGTTTTAAGCATCGACTTAAATCTGGATTTATACTGTGACCAAGATTTGAGTTTAGTTGGAAAGATGATCCCAGATTTCTCAGGCTGCGACAGAAAACGACCTATCACCCCAGTTCCGTTTTGAAGTTGGTTCCTTTAGGAGTGACATGTTGCTGGGGAGCGCAGAATTGCGTGATGGAGTGTAGACTTTAAGCAGTTCAGAAATATAAATTGGACAATGTTGTTAAAAGATTTGTGAACAATTAGCATAAGTTTAAAAAACAATTCTCTACTGTGAGCAGACAGGAAGCCAGTGCAGTTCTTTCAAAGAAATTTCCTGAGGAAATTGAACGATGAAAAAAAACAGAATTTGTTCTATTTGGATCCACGTCAGCAATTGTCTAAAGTTTCTCTTCCATTTATTACAATTGGTGACTCGCAGATAACCCCTCATCACAAGCACGTAATTTGGGTGTTATATTTGACTCGACAATGAATTTAAAACCTCATATCTCCAAACATTGTTCGCATATTATCATTTATATCAGAAATATTAGCCGAATAAAGGAAATACTTGAATAAAAGTGCTGCTGAACAAATTATACATGCGTTTGTCACATCACGGCTCGATAACGGAAATGCTCTCCTCTACGGTCTCCCGCAGAATCAAATATCTCGTCTTCAGCACTAGTATATAAACCACAGCAGCTCGTGTTGTGACTTTGTCCAGAAAGTCATGCCATATCACGCCAGTTTTTGCTATTTTCTTCTATAATAAAAGTCACTTTTAATGGTTATTTAATTTGAGGGAATTTAGCCTAGTATAAGGCAGATATAAGGCCTATTTCAAAATGTTTTATGGTTTCAGGGTGTGCGTTTACCGTAAAAGCATGTTTTGCTATCAAGGGTGTTACAGTTGAACGAAAGACTTGAACTTCAGTGGCGAAATTAAAATATAAAAACAAGATGACAGTTATATAGGTTCTCATAATTTTAGGAAAGCAAAGAAAACCTGTTACAGAAAGTTGCTGTTCAGCAACTTTTGTATATTCGACAACAGTCCCCAAAAGAAATCAAGGGACACATCACTACATCTGCCCTAATGGAAACATGCCTCCTGTCCCAACATAAACTTACGTACACACAAACGGAAATGCATCCACCTTGACATGAAATATGCTTCAGTCATTTTCCCAACGGAAACATACGTCCGCCCCAATGGAAAACTCTCTTCCAACCAAATTGAAACATACCTCCGTTCCAACGGAAACTTCCGTTCCAACGAAAACACACCTCCTCCCCAACCCAAACATACCACCGAATAAAATCGGCGGAATTTTCTTCACAGGTTTTGCAAAGTACATTTGTGTTTATGAGGTAACATAATCTGAACTTATTGTACATTATTTTGATTGTATAGGCCTATTTGACTTATGTTTTTTTTAATTTTTTTTTATTGCAGGTGGTGGAATTTCTTCTCATACTGCATACATTCAAACTGGTTGTTCGGATTTACAATCAAAACTCTGCGTAGTGTAGACAGACTTGATTCCCAGAAGCCATACATAATCGTTAGTAATCATCAGACCTGCATGGACCAATTTGGTAGGAAATACAAGACTTCTTTTGACTGTATTTTCATTGTTATTATGTCCATAACAAAACACAAATTGAGTATTATAGCATTTCGTACTCACAATGTTTATTGCCATTTCCAGTATTCCTAGTCATGTCATAAACTGATGTTTGCGTGTGAGATTGTTTGCCAGCTTGCTTAGTGCAACTATCTCGGTTATCTTTAAGATACAATTCTTTCGCAATCCTGATGAAATGTGTCTGATTGGTTCCCTAAATGATCAGATGGTTTCCAACTCCATTTTTGATGCAGGATTGGCAATTCTCAATCTCTCTTTATTTTAAAGCAACACTTCCGCTAACTTCAATTGTTTATTTTGACCCCCTCTCTCCCCGCCCCTCTCAAGTGTTTCTAGCGACCCGTGCACCTGGCCGATTTACCGTTCTAGCCAAGAAGTCCATGAAGTACTACCCGTTTTACGGACAAGCGCTCACGTGTTGCGACGCCATATTCATTGACAGGAGCAGCCCGGCCAAGACGAGAGAGACAATCGAACGGTGCGTCAAATATCTAAATGAAAAAAAGGTACGGTTTTCTTACCAGACGGCTCCGTGCTTATATAGACGGTTTTTGAGCCCTTTATCATGCACGCATCGGCCATCTTTGTCCGATTCCCTGCGTGCAATGTACTACTCATATACCGCTGATTCTATAAATATACAAGTAAAGACTGTTTGCGGTGACACCATGTGAAATTTTCAATTGAGTAGTAATTAGTTCTGAAAATAACTGGAGGGAAAATGGGAATTATTATGTCGAATTTACAAAAATATGCAGTCCGGCAACTTGTTTTAAAACATAAAAACATTATTTTTTCCCAAAGTATGAGCACCTATTGTTAGGAGACTTTGGCAGGTTGTATTAATTGTACGATATTTTTCTAGAAACCTAGAGGGTTGAAATAAACGCACGCTACCAAATACTAATTTTGTCTCTTCCTTAAATGCATATTTTCCATGTTTTACTCACTGCTTTATTCGGTTCAAAGTGCAGAAGCGCTATACAAAATATAACCTTTGATAAGAATGTGTGATGTATAATAAACTTTTCCTTGATATTGTGAGAGGTCAGTCATAGCTCAACCACAAACAGATAATATAATGGTGATTAAAATTACCCTGAATAGCTCACATTCTCATCAATTCAGCAAATGGTGATGGTATCCGGCGGCAATGTTTTATTCCGCAAGATGGCAATAAATGATCGTTAAAATAAAGTATCTTTCAAAACATTTAGGATGGTTGTTGCAGGGGCGCTATTTATAATATCAAAGTGCTGCTTTTCAAATATATTGCTGGAGAAATTGCGCGTAGACGCCCATCATGTATTGCACGCAAGGTCAAGGTTAAATCTCCGGGAAAAAATGGCGGCTGCACGGTGCTGCTGTGACACTGAGTTCTTATGGTGACCTCACCAAAGTGCGCCCTCATTTGTCAATGATAAGCATGTACATTATTTATTTAAACAGAGGCCTGGAAGCGTGATGTCAGATCTTCAGGCTAAGTGCTGATGTGACACTGAGTTCTTATGGTGACCTCACCCAAAGGCCTCATTTGTCAATGATAAGCATGTACATTATTTATTTAAACAGAGTCTGGAAGGCGTTGATGTGACACTGAGTTCTGCGACCTCACCAAAGTGCGCCCTCGTTTGTCACTGATAAGCATGGACATTATTTATTTAAACAGTACAATCAATCTCTGTGTCGGGCAAAGATTTCCTCGTTTTTAATGTACAGAAGCATTGGATACCTGTATAAATATCTATCTCCATAAAATATCATTTCATATACCTTTTAAAGTAAGGTTTATCACGCGAATATCAAAGGGAAACAAGCCAAACAAACCATTATGTTAACATAATGTTTATACCATTCTCTTGACCTTATCAGGGTAAGCTATGGGTTTTTCCAGAAGGCGGGAGGTCCCATTTGCCCGAAATAGACATGCTTCCTTTTAAGGAAGGTGCTTTTCGTGTGGCCGTTCAAGCTCAGGTAAGTGAAACTAGTAAAGTTGCTGAAAAAGGAAAACATATGATTCAACAGAAAAGGCTGAGCAAAATTACTTTTTGCTATATAGGCCTATAAGATTTATGGCTTTGCACGGTGGCGGAGTGTTGATATCGTTTCGGTTTGCGATAGTTGAGAAACGAGTTGCCCAATATTGGTTCTCCCCTGAACCATAATCTCACTTTGGTACAGTTGGGATACGAGTTGTGCGATAAGGTTCTTTTCAGAACCTGTACCTCACTTAATAGCGAAAGTTGACATAAACACATTTTCGAAAATAAGGCACATGGTTTAATAATAGGCATAATGCAAATGCCAATTTGTCACTTCTAATATAGCAATAACAATACTTTCTGCAATACTTGCTTGAGCCTAACCACCCAAAATCCTCCAAGGTGCACTTTTTTTTTTAAATCAGCACTTTCAGAAACTGGTACTTTCACCTCTTCAAATGGGGTAAAATTATTACCTGTCAAGAAGTACAGGCCATAAGTGCTGAATATGAAAGATCAACGAAAATGCATGGTGCATTTTGAAGATAAGGGCATTTTCCAAAAGTGCTCTGATGGATTTTTGGAGGATTCAGGAAGGTTCCTAGCCAGAATACCTAGGTGGTTAGGGTTAATAATAGAGTATTACAAATATAATCAAACTCTCGGATTAATTACGTTTATTTGTTTGCCTGTCCATTTTCTGAGGAATTTATCAACAGAGGGCGCCCTGTACATAGACATATCTCACACAGAGACGACATAAAACTGTAAGCTATTTAATCGCGCAGAATTAACGGAATGCGCGTGCCTGGCGCCCCTTATTGTATAAAACAAACAGTAGGCCCTAATACAAATTAAAATTAAACAATGCTATTATATTATGGTTGTGTACGTACATTTACATGAATGTTGAAGGAATGTCTGCTTATACCAAAAGTATCAAAATTTCTTTCCTTTTATACCCTTTTGCAGGTACCTATCGTTCCGTCGTAGCATCGGTATACTCACATGTTTCACTCATCAAAATACATATTTGATAAAGGTATTACATGTAATAACTCGGCATTAATCAGACACCTTTGGTGAATGTATCAGCCAAATGTGGACTTTGTGAGGCTATACTTGCTAATAATGTTTATGAGACTCGATGCTGATTTTGTAAGTGAAAGTCACATATGAATTCATGGGTACCATAAGGCCAAAAAGTCTCCAGTTTCTGGTCATAGGTCTTCATAATTGGTGCGTTTTCGTTTCTTTCTGTAATTTGTTTTTAAAGTGATGCATGTTAACACGTATACACGGTTATTGAAACCAGACCAAATTTCCCATACACAAAGTATGGTGGCTAAGAGCGGCCGCACAAATCGGGCGAAACGTTCATACAACTATGAGAAAAAGGTTTTATAACACAGCGCACTAGAATTCCAATCGATCCAGCAGTTTTGGCTGCAATTATACATCGTTTCATAGCACTTTTTTAATTTTTTTAAATTGACAGTGGATATCGTGATTGACACAATGCCCGACGTTCCAACGGTAGGATTGACTGAAGATGACGTGCCTGAACTTACCGAGCGAGTCCGTAACATGATGTTAGAAAGATACCATGAAATCTCGAAACGCACGAGTAACATCAAACAGTCATCAAAAACATAGCCTACCAGGATTAGACATGAAATAAAAGTTGTGTTCAGGAAATTTACATTTTTATCTGGTTTGTGTATTATTTTAAATAAAGTTTCCCGGACGTTCTAAAACCATACTACACAAAGATTAACATTATTTCAGCAGAAATTTAAGTAAGCATTTTCAACCCAATTTAACGTTTGTATTAAGATTTCCTCATATAACTCAATTTTTTTATGAGTTCTATATCAAAACTACATCCCGAACAGAGGTGATCTATTTATCATCTCTTCCTCCATGTACCCATTCATTAACTAAACCATTCAGTGGCGTAACTACGGGGGGGGGGGGACACGGGGCACGTGCCCCCAGCCGAGGTCGCTCCCTCTTGGTGCCCCCCCATTCAATATTTTGAAAAAATAGGTCCCCATTTGAGGCTGCAGGATACAAAATGTTCCAAGTATTGACATGCCTCCTTGAAAAGTGGTGCACCCCTAGTGCCCCCCTGAAAATTGGATCCTAGTTACGCCATTGAAACCATTTTATCTTATGAATAAATTAATTAATCTCTTCGATATACACTCACTGGCCATAAGTATTGCAACATCCCCAAAGTTCAGTTTGGAGAACTGTGTTACAATAATTTATTTTATTTTATTTACACTGCTTAAGACTTCTTGAAAGTGCCTGTGTTTTGAAGTCAATGTTCTTTTTACTGTTCTTGCTCGAAATTATGTAATACATGATCGATGAAATCGGATTAAATGATCATCTCACCTGTTACTTGTAAAGTGCTATTTTGAGCATGTTGCAATACTTTTGGCCAGTGAGTGTAGTATAAGTGGTAAACTTTCTTAATGACTTATATACAAAATAAAATGAATATGGACTTGTTTTTATATTAAATTTGAGAAACTAAGTCATTGTAAAGGCAGCTGACCTTAGCAGCCAGAAGTGGCTACAACCCAATTGCCCATAGCCATTTACATGCATGGATAAAACAATATATTTTAGATAACACAAAAATACTTTACTCTCCACAAAATTAGAAATAAAAATATTTTTCAGTTACCTTCAGATAGAACCTGAAAACAGTTTTCAGGTACTTTCACTTGAATGAAAACTAAGCAGCAAAATCATTAAAATTACCCTGGACGTTTGACCGTGGCAAGAAAAGACTGATCTCTAAAGGGTTAAGGTTACTTTCTTTGAATCAAGAATGGTAATTACCACAATATCAAATCAACGAATTATTTTATTGTAGTATACTTGGTGTATTAAGTCGTGAGGTGATTAAATCGTAGAAATTGTGATGGTGAATTTACAAAACAGTTGAATTCCGGAGATTTTTTTGTCAAACATAAAAACATATTTTCGGCATTTTCTTTAAAAAAACATTTAAAAATAATTAAAAGGGGGACATTTTTACCCAAATGCCAAATGCCAAATGCATTATAATGTCTACCTGTAGCTTTAACTACATAGAAAAACAAATGTTCCACGCCCAGCAGTACTTAATTGTACACACTTTTCAAGAATTTGAAGTAAAATAAATACATTTCATTGTGTCGTTAACGAAAAAAATCGTGAACATGCATTCAGATCTAACATGGAATTCATTCTAACATGGAATTCATTCTAACATGGAATTCATTCTCAGGAATTCATTCTAACATGGAATTCATTCTAACATGGAATTCATTCTAACATGGAATGTCTGTCTTCGGAGAACAGAACTTCATTTTGAAGATTTTTTCACTAGTTTTACAAGCACCTGAGACAGAAATATGTTAAAAGATGTTTGATACCATTATCAACTTTACAACAGGTTCTGTGTAAAACTGTTATCATTAATGAGTGTGTCCATTAAGGATTTACATGTTTCCATTTACATGTTTCTTTTTGGTGAAACACCCATTTTGGCGGCCATTTTGAAAATGGCGAGAAAATGCATAGTGTTGCCTATAACTTCACAAGTAAACAATCCACGAATTTGCAGTTTTACCTACGCGTGATTACAAATTGATTACAAACAGCGAAAAAATACAATTGATTGCTTTAATATGCCTAATTGCATCAATACTTTATCTCCTAAGCCCTGCTTCCGATAAACCCTGCTAACCTCGTCTCAATTCATATGGAACCCAGTGTGTACTATACGCGAGTTGTACGTTTGTGATTTTTATGGATACGCTCAGCAAAAATGAGGTTTCTCACACATTAGCCAAGTTCAATTGTAAATTGCCAATTGTTTAGTTTATGAATGGATAGCGCGTACTTGATTAGTGTCTATCAATTACTAGTGCACAAAAACCGTTTTTTTAAAGGTCGCGATTTTCAAGACCCGCACATTTCGAGACCGAGAAGAGACCGAGAACTCAGGAAGGCGTTTTGTTATGGTTGTAAATATCTTCACTATTTTACCTAAACAATTTGAGATTTCAAATTGAGGCTGTCACTGCAAGTAAAAAAAAATATTCCAAATGATGCTTGAATAAAGTTGGAAATTGGCATTCAACTACAAGACTGATTTCGCACTGACATCCAGCAAAGTCTAGCAAAAGGATCGGAAAGTCATGCCACAAATCTGATGCTGTCTTAGATTGCTTTCCTGTGAGAAAGATTTCCCACAATGTCTCAAACACATGGTTTCCATCAAATGTTAATTCTGTGATGTAAGATGGCTTCCTTGTATGAAGGCCTTGCAATTTCACATAAAATGGTTTCCTCTCAAGTGTGTTAGATAATTCGACCCAACTAAAAGTTATATCCCATTAGAAAAAGCTCTTTATTAAAAAACTAATCCGTCCGCGAGCCCATAATTCTAAAACGGGTGAAATTTTTAATTTGAGTACAATCCTAGGTCCATAGAGTGAGCCCAGGCCACTTTTCCTAAAACAAATTTAAGGGACATTTATGTCCGATATTAATTTTAACTATGATATTAAGAGTAAAATCGGAAAATTTGCTTGTCTCTACCCCTGGGAAAAAACCTAGCTACGCCACTGACTGCGCTATGTTCTTCTCTACACTTTGGCAGAGCCAATTAACACCTTTCCGTAACCAGTATAGGAACTTATCAGAGTGCTACTAGTGTCTTCACAGTACGGGCCTACGAGCTGCTGCACCACTCATTCATATTCATAATATCCTGGTAATGGTTTTTCAGTGTAGCCTGATTGGCCAATGCGTGTTATCGCCTCAGTAATTGATTCAGCACTACTTCCATGCATTGTATGGAAACTGTGCACAATACTTAACTATTCTTATCCGAGTTGTCCGACTGATGGACATGCCACAAACTTGAGCTAGTGTGCATTTCACCGCTGGAGGGCTATGTTGCCATGAAGCTAATAATAAAATAATATTGACTCATATCTTAACCCAGGATTTTCATACAAGAGGCTGTTCTCCAGCAACACTCTGACATCTTGAAGAAGATCGCGGAGAAGTTTGACATCAGTCACGAAATAGAGGATTATGCCGTCTTCAAAGAAACAGTATCTGGTATCATCGATTAAGAATGGAGGCAGAGATGTGTTGATAATAGAACGGGCGTTAGTAGGGGTGATGGCCACTTAATTCAAGGCCCATTCTTGACAATCATGAAAAAGAACAATTTATTTTGTAAAATTAAAATCATTCTGTGTGACTTGTTTGTTATAAGTTTTGAGGCTTTGCATGGTGGAATATCGATATCGTTTCGGTTTGCGGTAACATGACATTTGTTATTTCAAAATATAGTAGAACAAGAAATTTGGACACCATATTTCTAATAGTGAAATTGAATTATCTAATTCCTTTAAGAAAAACACTTGTTGTGGTTGTTATAGGCTATCCTGACGTATATGGAAAGTTCATATCCATATCCGTCCACGCTGCGCTTTGATAACTTGCAGGCCTGTGATTTCTCAGGATTTTTCCTGATTTCAGGATTTTTCCAAAATCTCCATTTGCCGCAAAACGTTCCTGAAATAAGCCACCAAGGAAAGAAAGAAGTAGCCTGTATCGTGTCCAAACCTCTCATTTCTTGTTTGTGGGGATGTCAGTAAATCCTCCAAAATTAAACATCTAGGAGGGTCAGGAGCTTTGTCCTCTAGACCAAAAGGGGAGACCCAGGCCGCTACCCATTTTCAGGATGTTTGACCTTTAGTCAAATCATACCCCTGAACTTGACATTGATCTGATACATATGTTTTACACTGTATTTGCTGTAGCCTCATCTCCATAGCCACATTAATCGCATAGTGTCCATCATTTGGTAATTAAAACTCTACCTTTACCTAGAGCCATATTTATTTATCGTCTGTTTGACTTATTGGTTCGGTTTTAGCTTACAGTATAGTTTAGATTTCAGTTTCGGTTAATATTTTCCACTCGTTCAAAACAATATAAGCAAACTATGTATCAAGTAAAGACGAGAGTGATTACTGTGGTGGTCCTTCAAAAGCAAGCTCACCTATTGGAGACCCAAAAAACTAGTGCAATAAGAAAATAAAGGTTTCTTCTTTTCAAAATATGTACAAGTTACACATCCACATATAAGAATACAAACACCAGTAGTACGATACGAGACAAGGAGTTCCGATTGCCCAGGAGTTGAAGAGTTTTTGTATGCAAGTGCAGTATTATTTAAAGTGGGAGATTCGACATCTGTATTTGGTAAAGAACGTCTATTTCAACCCTCTAGTTTTCAGAAAATATATCATAAAACCACCTTGGGAAAGGTTAATCCCAACAGGTGCTCACGTTTCATTTTTTTCGATTTTATGTTTTGCTGGTCAATTATCTAGGATAAAACCAAACCACACTTTCCCTTTAATTACATGTTGCTACTTTTGTTTTACACATGTTCAATACTTTATGTCAAAAGTAGTAAATGTAACATTGGTCACCATTTCTTATTTTCTTGGGGTATGATGTCATAATTCTTGTTGTGGTGGTTAGGTACATAAGTAGTGTTCAATAAACTTGACTTCAGAGATAAGACCAGTTCTGCTTTGACTTGTCCTGTTTTTCATGTTGCCTTGTAAGCCTTTTGTTTATGCTCATTTTGGTATTATTCTGCACCTGTTCATTGCTCTTTCAGACAGAAAACAACTCCTAATAAGTAACCTGACCCTGAGCAGTTAATGCTTGAATAGATACATAATATTTAAGGACGCAGCTTGTGAACGTGTGAATAAAATCAATGCATGTCAAACAATGGCACCCTTGACTTCTTTAGGAATGTTTCAAATGATTATTTTGTGAAATATCTCATTTGAAAATAGCAAAACATACAGAATATTAATCCTTAATTCACTGTACACTTCCTCGTGATATCCAATGACATCACAACACATTAATTCTTCTGTAACTATATACATATATGCCCATATCCTCTTTGGGTAAGTTGTAGATTATTGGGGTGTAAGTAAAAGATTATTTATAAACAGAAACATTGCAGTTTATGTATGTGTGTGACCTCTGTTTTTATTTTTTTTCAATATAGAGTTGAACAACAACCAATTTGACACATCTACTTCCAAACCCCGGCTAATAAACTAGTCGGGTTTGACACTCTAAAGATCATATTGTACATTATCCTTCAACTAGCCCCATATGTAGACAATTTAAATTAAATAGACCACTAATTGTGTAGGAGCAGAATATTATGATTTTTAAACAGAAAATTCAAATTTGGTCAAGTAAGGCCAAAGATATTGTCTTAAGATTGCACAATGTTCATGTTCAATTGGTCATATACAGGGAAAGGTGTCATCAAACATTGGTTATGCAAAATTAAGCTTTATTTCCTATATTTAAATTAAGGTACATTGAACATGCTAAATTTTGAAAGTTTCAGTCGAAAATTGTTAAAAGTATTCAGATTTATTTTATTCATTCTAATGGGAATTTAGGAAAGAATTCTTCTGAACAATAACAGTAATTTAGACAAAACATTTCTAGGAAGACCCATTCTTCAGCTGTACACAAACAGGTATTAACCCACCTAAATTTGACTTATTTTTGAATTACCAATTTGATACTTTTTCTTTAATAAAACAGTCCTAATCTAATGCTATTTGTTCAGAATGGACAAAGAGTATTCAAAATTCTTTTCAACATTTAATCTTTGAGTGATTCTCGGATCATCTGTTGTTGTGCTCCCAGTTCCTCCATCCGTAGTCTTATCGTCCCTCATTACGCTCTGCCTCTGCTCATCACTCAACTGAGACAAGAGCCATTTGTACTCAGTCAGTGTCTCCTCAACAGCCTTATCCGCATCCTCAAGATCATCATTGAAGCATACTGGACCCCATCGATTCTCTCTGTAAAGTTTGATTTCATCAAAGAACTTGGTAAGAAATTCTAGTGTTTGGTCTAGACTAGAAACAAACAGTACATCCGGTCAAGTTATATTTCCATTTGATCTTTTATTTTCTTATATGTGGTCCTGTTGTGAAAATATTATAAACATCTGATTTAGAGACTTTCAAGGCTTTTGGCTTTTTACTTATTGTTTCCTTCCATATAAGTCGTCCCATGAAGATAATAATTATACATTACCTTCTACTATTGAACTTTGGAACCTAATTGTTAAATTTAATTTCGACATTTTAAAATGAGAAAATTTGACACTACAGCATCATCAAGTAGTTCCTTAGCTTCCATAAAACGTCCTTAGTTTGTCCATTTCCTTTCGTAACATGTCATCCGTTAGCCCAGTTGACAAACTTAATTGTACTGATAGCATTTAACGTTGTCAACGACAATGAAGAACTGACGTTGACTGAAAATGCTTCTATATCTTGTCCTGATTTCCAATACGGCTCAGGTATCCTAATCTATGGGATGTCACATGATTATCAGTACACGTTGTTAAAATATGATTTGAGAGCACCTTTCGAATATAAAGACAGTGAAGAGGGCGAATTCTCAAAACCAACAAAATCGAAGTCTTCATGGGCGCGGCCATTTTAATTTTAAAGGTCAAACGTTTATCCTCTTTCATTAAATCAATAATTTACCTACGTATGTAGGTAAATTCTTTGAATCATAATATATATTTAAATTGAAATATAATAATATTAAAATACATAAATTAATTTTAAAGAAATATTTTCAAAACAATATTATAAGACAATTATATTGTAGTATTTTTATTTACAACTGTTATCATATTATTAGAATGCTCCGGATGTTCTATGTCTTTCCTCGTGTAGTTTGATATCGACGGATTGGTTGTAATTCAAGTAAAATTAACGGTGCGTTATGTATAGTTTAGAGGAGGTGAACGCCTGAAGGTCAAATTTAAAGATTTAGAGGTAATTTTAAATAAATAAATTTTCTTTTCTTTTTATTGTTATGATTTGAGAATGTCATAAATTTTGCCGACAGTACTGTGACCAATTTCGGACAGTTAATTACACATGTTTATATGTAAATGCGAGACGTGGTACTCTGTGTAGGCGTCTGGAAAGTTTTAAAAAGGAACTAATTAATTTCAGTGAACAATTTTTACTTGTATGCCACCTTATTGCTTCTCTTGATGCCTTTTGACTGTGGCACTGTAAGATAAGCCTTGCTAATGTACTATATAGTAGTAATACTAGCACTGAAGCAACTGCCGCATAAGCTACAGGGATACAAAAGGGCATCTGTTTGGCGCAGCTTTGTGCGCAATAATATTTTGTTTGTCCCGCGACGCAGTGGGCTTGTTAGCTCCACAGATATCCCACAATTCCTTGCTGCCTGGATAAGGCTTATGTGACACTAAAGTGTAGATATTTACCGATATAGTAGGCCTATAGCCATACTATAGGCCCTAACTGCTAACGTTAGACCTCGTGCTACCGTAAGTCGCCACCTAAATGCTTATTTGGACCATTATTTAATTAGCCTATTGTGTTTTTCCTAGCGCTTAAATTTTTTATAATGTACCTTAGTTTATTTAGTTATTTCTAACATACATAAACAATCATTCCAGTCTAAATTCAACCTTTGTAGATCTTTCAAATTGGGCATAAAAAAGCGAGGCGAAATTATGATGACAATGCCTAACCGCCATTGCTAATTGCACCTGTTCCTATGTGACTAATGCAATCATCGTGATAACTGGAACAGCCTCAGAAATGGCTGTTCCTCCAAGTAAACGAAGTCCGATGGATAATGTCATTCAGGGCGCCCCTATTAGATGGCAAGCACCTCCACAACAGGTCTACATTTTGCTCTGAAATTGATATTTTTGATGGATGTATCATCAAAACTTGAACCAGTAGTACAACTTACCATCAGGATACCACTGGACTATTTTTATCATTTGATGGAATATTCTGTCTGCTTTTGAAGGAAATATATCTTGTATTGCTCAACTGCATGTTGACCTGTTCAGCCAACCGTGTGTGACTCATCAGCTATATCAATTATACTGCTATTGTTTGGAAGATGCATTACTGATTACAATGAATGCTCAGCAGGTTTTAATCACCTTCTTCCTGCTCTTGAATGGACCACCCTCTGCCTGTACCATCACATAGGCTTGACTGCATGGAATTATAACTCTAGAAATCAACAAGAACTTCATCACCTCAAATATCTTGGTACTCGTATCTCTTACTATGGAAACTCATCTTCAACTTTTCAGCTTGATTTACTTGTATCTGGTGATATTAATCCAAATCCAGGTCCAAGTCAACTGTTCATAATGACCTAGCGAATATTCAACCCAGTTAACCTACAGTCCTCAATTTACCATTAAACATATAAACATTCAAGAAGACCCCCCAAAAAAA
>CM055819.1:33363287-33439827 GCA_029582265.1 Zoroaster sp. YZ-2022 | reverse complement strand
TCTGATTGGTCAAAGCGCGCTGTACACAAAGCCGAATTATTTATTGAGAAGTTATATCGTGTGCTGTGGATTTCTAACTATTTTTAATGCTAAAGTTAACATTTGAATACATTTACCAAAACTAAACACCCTGAAAATCCTGGTGATGCGCATACCAATGTTTCCTAGAGGATGCTGCTTTTTGTACATCGACTCATTAAAGAAACCAGTACCACCAGGGAAACTGACTTGATACACGATTCGAAAGACATAAAATAATGATCACATCTTCACATGAAACTTACTTGGTGTCAAGTTTATGATTGTATCAAATAGCGCTTGTAATATTTTTGTCTGAGGAGCAATCTTTTTATTAAAAAGGGAAATAATTCCCTAAATTAATTTCGAAGAAATCATTATTCTTGAAAAATTTACGTATACTTCACTATTTTCAACAGTGGCGTCCAAAGTGCTTCTTTTATTTTGAAATATCAGACTATATAGAGTAACTTGTTCACACACTTGTCCACAACCCTACCGTTACACTGTTAATAAAATTAGCTAGACATTCAACAAGAATACCTTGTAATGGGCAGCTGGATCCGAACCAATAACTTCATCGGCGCAGAGAGTGCATCCAGGGTAGCAAAGGGCAATTTGCCTAAAAAAAGGGAAGGCATAATATTATAACACACATAACAATGTATGCTAAATTTAAGTCTTGCCTGTCTTCCCCCACTGGATCTGATTAGGTCATCGACATAGAGACTGCGACAATTGTGATAGCTATGCTAAACTATGGCAGACGAACCATGTTTCTTGATGGATGCATCCACCCATAGTCAATGCATGAAGTCATGGTGGCCGAGTGGTTAAGGCGTTGGACTCGAAATCCAATGGGGTCTCCCCGCACAGGTTCGAATCCTGTCCATGACGTTAACATAATGACGGAATCGTTATATTTTTTTTCCAACCCCGTACCGATTTCTGGCCCAAGAAATTCAGCACAGACTGTGCGCCGTCCCCAGCCCCGCTCATGTGTACTATACAGAGAGATCAAGTCGTGGATACGGTTGTACATTGCGACCTCGTATATTCGAATCAACAGCCGTGATCCTTCTGTAGTCAAAAGCTTATGTGTTTCTTTATTTTCCTATTGGAATTCCAATGGACCAAGGATACTACGTATAGTGTAGCCAGGGTCGCGCCCAAAGATATCACGTTTAAAACCACAAGTTAAATAACAAATCACAATTGATTGACCGAGAGGTATTTTTAAGTTTCAATTGATTTAAATTTTGCCCTACACCGACGTGTGTATAGCACTGTATACTCAGTGCTTTCCGAGTGTCTGTGGAAAAAACGTTCACAGGCAACTCAGGCGGAATTCGAACCCACTAACCTCCTGCTTACTAGTGCAGACGTCTTAACCTCAGTTACATCATCTATATTTTAATTGTATTACCAGGGAGAGCGCGAACGCAGTCCCTACTATCAGAAATTGTACTCCCGAGTTCCCCACATTTGGGGGGATCGCAGACGTTGTGTCTACACTCGTGCAATTCTACAGTCTACAGTCTACAATAATTGGCCATTTCATTGGGCGAGAGTCTACAGTCTACAATAAATCTACGAACGCTGATTGGCTTAGAGTCTACAGTCTACAATAATGCCACTCATTAGCATAAAATTTGTACAGCGGATCGAGTCCCCGTTGCTTACCACGGTTTTTCGACTACGCTCAGATCGCTCAGAGCGAAATTAATCAAGTTACGTTTTCATCAGTGTTAAAGCTCCCAATATTGTTCCTGATCTAGTGTCTGAAAGGTAAGAACATAACATAGATTGTGTGATAAATTCCATGAGAATAATGTCCGTCTTGTCACTAAATATTTGAGTGCAAAATCAGCGTAAATCAGTGTAAGAAAACTTACTCGTTAGTTAAAGGTCTTGCACACATTTAATGACACACAGTACGTTGTGTGGAAAACACCGTCTGTGTGCATATTTATATTGTGTAGGCCTACAATGTACATGTGCAAAAAGCTGTTGTTTATTGTCTTATTTTCTACAAAAACCTCCTCCAACTGAGGATTTGAATAAAATGTATAATAATCAACATTAAAAGCCAATTATTTTCATTCAGCTTGTACCCTGGCAGACTTTAAATTGCCAACCAACACAGGCAAATGTTTACCCTCGCTTGATACACAGGACATACTGTCCCTTTGTAGCCATTGTAGGTGCCAATAATTTCTTGTTCATCAATTAATTCACTAATTAACATAGCTGCCAACTATTACAAAAAAAATTGTAACTATTACGATTTTATAAATGTTTTACGAAAATACGATTTACCCATACCATATTATATATTATGAATTTCTTTTTGTTTTGCCTAAAAACTAAGAAAACATGTCTGTAATACTAAACTGACAATAATGTCACGTTCCAATCATGGAATCAAAGTTGTGTACTGAAACAATACTGATATGAATCAGAAAACAAGTAGTAAACATTCTCAAACACTGATTTCATTGGTTATCATAGAATCAATTAGCTACGAAAATCGTTGGTCACGTCCCTAATTAGACCTAAGAAGAGCTACGACGGGTCATGTGTTCAACATTTTAAATGTACCCATTTGCACCGTCATTAAAATGTTGAGAAAAAAAAAGAGAAATTTGACAAATTTTAACACATGATTCGTCATAGCTAGCTCTTATGTCTAAGGGACCAAGAGCTACGATTATTGCAGCTAAGTATTGATATCACGTACAATGAGTACATGATACACTTTTTTAATAATAGGCAAATACTCTTCATAAAATCGGAGTTTAAATATGACATTTACCATGAATTATAGAGAATATAGACCCTTCATTGTTTCAATTGTGACCAGAGGTGACCTCTACACTGAGGCTTTGTGGGTTGGGAAACTCATTTGATATAAACAATCCAAGATGGTTTCAGGGAAATATTAGGTCATTCAAATCCCTGGAGATAATTGCTTTTTGATAAACAAACAACCTCCCTGGAGATTGGTTTTTGATAAACAAAAACCTCCATTTAACACAACACAAGTCTGAGTCAGAGTACAAGTTGGTTTTGGTATGAGTTGACAACATATAGCATTGAGGAAGAATATAAATAAATATACTCTTAAGACTGTTTCAAAAAAAGTATTTTCAAGAGACAAATATGTTTTTCTGAACACTTCACTTCCAAAATAAACAATGTATTATATCATCATGGAGTAAACAAAACTGATCATAAAAATTGTGTCAATGTCATTCTTATATCTGAACCTTGATGTAGCAAGTTTATCTCAGAAAGCTGGGTAAACAAAGTGTGGTTACACTTACAGACAATACACTTATGATTGAGCCATGGAGGAAGGAAATACATTGAGCCCTTTTCACACTACATAGCCATTTTTAAGTAAATAATCATAGTGATTTTTCGCCCCAGATACCCAACTGATGGAAAAACAACACCCATGTGATGCCACCCCTGGGTTGGGTCAGAAAAAGGCTAGTCCCTCTGACTGGGTAATTTAAAAAATGTAATCCAGTGGCAGTCATTTGTTAGGTGCATACTACATGTAGTCTACCCTTTGATTGTTTGATTTTAATATTACCCTTTCCCTTTGTTTTGAAACTTTTTTATATTTGTAGATCAACATGGAGTCAGATGCCCCTAAAAGCCTTCTTCCCAAGCTCCGCATCCATGATCTTAGCGTCAGAGAGGATCTGCAGCAGTGTGTTTTACGGTGTTCACGTGCTGCATTCGAATACCAAAAGAAACAAAAAGACCCCAATCCTAAGGCTGCTGATAAATAATTTGGGGGTGCGGTGATTTATTATTATTAAATAAGTCTACATTACATATGCTGCTAATTGTAGAAGTTGTTGTACCGAACTACATGTGCATTTTTCAAACAGTCTGATTTTACAGGGAATGCACAAAATATGTTTTCATTGTGAAAATCAACCAAATCCTACAGTTTGTTTATTTTCAATCTCGTTTGGGGAGGGAGGCGGGGGAAAAGGTTCTGAGTGGGGGGAGAGCTGGTCCCCACCACCCCAACCTCCTTGAACTGGTTGTGCTTCTGTTTTCTACACACAGTTAGCGGATAAGCTAATACTTGGCCATGTCATGTTCGGACAAGTCAAATACCACATTATTGTAGCTTATGACTATAAACAAGTCTCTAAAACAAATTACCGCATATAAATTTACATATAAATCAAAGATTTTTATTAAGTGTCATATCTCCTGAATTACATGACATAATCTTTGCATTTTGTAGATCATGGATTACTAATGGTTCATTTTATGCTCAGACATGACCCCATTTTTACCCTTCCTTCCAGTCCACACTTGAAGTTGAAATGAAAAAAATTTGTTATACAGCCAAAATATGGTTTGGTACTTGGATATGTGCCATGGTTTCTGTGTACTATATGAAATATTCAAAGATCCTTTTGGAATGAAGGTTTGATGACGTCATGCTTTGTAGTTAGTGACGGGTTTAAAAAGGCTGTTTTTTTCCCATCTCACACTGATAAATCATACATCCTATTTTTGTAACTAATATTAACTAAACCAGTCAACAAAACAAGCTATATATGTCAACACGACGTCATCTTGGATTATAGTAAATCAAAGTTTAATATTATTTTATAATCTTTGTGTCATGTTGAAATAGTGAAGTTTTATAATATACATGACCCTATTTGATCTTTACTCCTGCTACAAACAGGACGTTCAAATACGAAACAATTGAGAAGAACTATAGGGTTTACGACCAAGTTTATATAGAAATCGGATATGGTTTCTGTGTATGAAGAATGACAGATGGAATTCTTGAATTGGATTATTTCAACCATTTACATTTAGTTTGCTTTTTGCTGACAGAGTGCTCAGTGCTCAATACTCAGTGCTTCACAAATTCATTTAGGCAGAAAATTGTCAGGTAACTGATTGCGAAAATGTTTGAGTATACATCCCAATGCTTTTACTTGGTAGGTGAATCCTTGCTCAACTAAATCACATCTCAGAGTATTTCAACCCAGGTATGGAAAGCACAGAGTAATTAAATGTATACGAAGCACAATGAAACAAAGTCACATATTATGCTGCCATGTTTGTAAATAAACATAATTGTTATATGTACATGTACCTTGGGTCAATTATTTCAATTATTATCTGTGACAAAGTAAGCTTGGATAATAAAAGCAATATAGTAAATGTGTCAGATAACACCAAACATTTTCCTATGTGTTATTTTGTTATGCTTTAGTTGTGTGTCCACAACATGATTTTCAAATAAGCGGACTTGGCAAGGTGACAAATGATGAGAAACTCAATAATTCCTGAGGATTTCTTTAAAATTATAATAAGGGACCTAAATCAGCTCCATGGGACAGGGGTTCATGAACTTGAATAAGAACGAAAATATTATTTCCACCTTATAGCTCTCTTTATTATAAACCTTACTTTATTTCATTGAATCGGCATCAAATGAAAATCAATGGTTACTAAAAGATTAAGTCACATTACAATTTGCACGGTTTAGACAAGTACCATTAAACTCAGTAGTGCATAGATTCATTCATAAATTTACTCATTAGGTGACGTTAAGAATTCCGGGGTGCCGATTGGTCAAGAATTGCACGATGAACCAGTCGACCGCCGGGAATCGGACGTGGGCTCTACAATAGTGCAATTATACAGTCCACAGTCTACAATACTGGGGCATTTCATTGGACGAGAGTCTACAGTCTACAATAATTCTGCGACCTCTGATTGGCTGTAGTCTACAGTCTACGATGGGTCAAGTAAAAGGTCACCTCATCCTATACTTACTAATACACGCCCGGCTTCGCGTGGGAACAAGAAAACTTTTTACAGGATTGTGGGGAAATAATGTAGAATCCAACTATGGCAAAATATCACTGATTTTCAAGTGAGGATCGGAGACAATATTTTGGGAGATTTTTAGCCCATGGGCTCAACATTTTTGTCGATTGCTGTTGTGACGTTAACGTCAACCATGTCGACTACGGACTAGGATCCTAACGTTAGTTTGGTATCAGAAAGGTGAGAAAGCTACCGGGTACCCCGTTTCTGTGATTAATGCTTGGAGAATAATGTGCATTTCATGCTACTCCGCTGCGCTCATACGCATGAAAAACAATTTAATTCTATGAGAGACCAGACAACAAAAACAAAACCAAAACCAAAACAAAACAAAAAAAGAAGAGGGGGAACAACAATTGGACAATATAATTAGGTTAGTTGGATTATTTATTTACAGCATGGGTGTAGGTCCTGCACAAAGACGCTAAGTGTTAATCAGCGAAAAATACTTCCTAAATTCTTGGAATGAACATAAACTGGTTTAAGTACAAAAAATTATGGCTGAACAGTGTTCTCTTAGACATCATCATTAGCTTATCATAAAAGATGTTAAAACAATTTATGCTAAAGTATACATTCTTTAGTTCTCTCTTAAACATCATCATTAGCTATTTCAAAGGATGTATTACAACAAAAATTCTGAAAACTCTAACTTAGCTCATACTAAGGTATTAACTGAATAATATATTATGGCTGAACAGTTTTCTTTTTAAAACATCATCATTAGGTATTTCAAAAGATATATTACTACAAAAATATTTAAAGTACATTTTCAATTAAGATCGTAGGACGATTGTCCTGGAATAAAGTAATTCATTGAAATTAGATGTCAGCAGTTCGTTAGCTAAATCAGAATGGAAATTGTTTGAGATTCACACAATTTGGAGTATCTTCTTTAAGAATTAATTCAATAATGTTGATTATAATAGTTGTGTTTAAATTAATACAGAAATCGAATTAGCACTTCTTATCCGTCTGCAAGATTACTGCAATTCACTCTTGGCCCATTAGGCCCTTCAGGACTGGGCCTGGTAACAACTCTTCCACCTTAATGCTGTTCAGGACTTGGCCTGATAGAACGAATAAACACTCTTTTCCTCAATTCTCCAACAATTACATGTAATTCCAAACATCATGGTCAAATGCTGTAATTATACAGTATCTCGTTATAACGTTATTGGTTTTCCAGGATTCGGCTTGGCACTACTCTCACTCATAGCGAATGTATTAAGAATACTAACTCTATTTTATATTAGCATATCTAAAACATAGTGTTAACCTTTGAGTCTAATTAATCAGCTTCTTGTCTCCCCGATCCTTGATTAAGTATATCAAACATTTACAATCAAATACATTTACAACTACAATTTAAATATACAATATACAATATGCGAAATGTATATGTGAAGGCTCGATTCGAAAAGGGCATAAAATTAATTGCTCTCAAGATATGCAAATTTTCCTTCTTTCTGTGGCGACATTGTAACAATGAATTATATATACACACGTTCTTGAACATCAATTCTTAATTCTATAACAATTGCATGTATATATACGAAGAATACGATGTGCTATGTTTGGTGAACAAATATCTGCGTATAGTTAAATTTTTAAGCGGGCATACGATAGTGGAAATTCGCGACTCTTAAGACATGACTGATTTAGAGATTGACAGACGCTCGAAAATATCTCGCTTGATATATCTGTCTTTCGCTACTTTCGTTTTCCATCTACCGTGTTGCATTATCAATTCTTCTGGAACATTTTTGGATGAGAGATGGGTTGCTCCTCCAGATCTCAGACTATGGAGCCCAAATGACTTAGGATTATCAATACCTATGCGTTTAAGTGCATCAAGTAAGAGTTCTCTACATCTGGTGTAACTGAGAGATTTATCACTGGTACGTATGTAGGATTGAGATGTTGAGTGAAATGAACAGTGGTGTGAAAATAAATTTGTCTGCGCCAATTTCAATTTCAGAAGCGGACATAAATCTACGAAGAATCTTAACGGGTGAATATTTGTCGTCAGTGTCGCAAAGAAATACAGTGTTTCCTTCTCTGAATATATCTGTTTTGGACTTGGGGATGAATATAGAAATATCATTTCTTCCTGGGAATACAGAGATATGATTTGCCTTAATTTCTGCTATTTCATTATGTCTGAAAAGCAAGGCATATTTAAGGGAGAGGTAACAAGCTGTTCTTAATTCCAAAAGCGTACAATTAGCTCCGGCAAACCATGGAGGAAGGAAACAAGTCCTTCCTCCATGGGCAAACTGATCAATAATTTCTTTCACATGACTGAGTGATAAAGGTTGTTTATGTACTGGAGGTTTGTGTAGCGACTTTCTCGCACTAACTATTATTTGTTGTACTATCGGAGAGTCCACAGGATTGATCTTTATGTTCAAAATGGAATGCAACCACTTAATTGAGGCAGCGGTCGTGGTTATAACACTAACAGTTACAGTTAGATTTTATGTGAAAAATATAAACTGCCACGACCTCATCACTTATAGGAAGGGACAGAGGAATTCTGGATTGTTTTAACCAGGAGAAAATTTTTCTGCATTTGTACAAGTAGCTGTTTACTGTTCCTTCTGATTTGGCTGAAATTACTTCATGAAGAATCCGCTCTTTGATACCTTTGAATTTATTTGGAAAATTAACCCAAAAAGGTTGAGAACAAATGATCTGTACCAATAAGCCCATTAAATTCTCTCGAACCGAGGAGTGAATGGGTGTTTCTACCATGCTTAAGAGCAATAGAACCTTTCATGGTCACTATGTCTTTTATCCAGGGTTTGTAACAAGACCATAAAAGTGGCCAGAAGGCATTGGAAGGCCACCAGGGGAAAATAAGTACACCTATACCATTACATGAATGTAAATGACTTAATACATTTGGAATTAAGACTACAGGTGGGACTAGCAAAACATTCTCGTCTGACCAATTTTGAGCGAAAACATCGACTCCTGCGGTTCCTCGATTCCAAAATATGGAGAAAAATTTGAGTAATTTTGTGTTATAGGAGGCAAAACAATCCACGGAAAAGGGGCCCGACAATTTGCTAATCATTTGAAAAAACTCATCTGAAATAATCTGCCTGTTCGTTTTCGTTTCTGGGAATCCATTCAATATCTCATCTGATGCTGTTTCGCAGACAGGTGTTGAATATATCAAAAGCTAAAATCTGCAATTTCAAGTTCATGCTACCAACTTCTACGATTCTAGCGGCACTTTGACTGTCTGTGAATACTTTGACTTGGGATCCTGTGATAATTGGAATGAATGAATTAATAGCGAATAAAATTGTGTTGAGTTCTCGCCATATAGAGCTTTGAACACTTTCTTCTTGACACCACAGTTTATGAGCAATTTCAGTATCGTTGCAAACGACAGCACCTGAACCTGTGGCACTTGCGTCACAGCAGATGATTTTATTAATTTTGTGAAAGGCAAAAATATACCGAATATTCAAAAGCTGGGCGTTGTCTAGCCAAAACTGGATTTCTCTTTTACAGCCATCGTTCAATGTGATATGTTTACTTTCGTCTTCGGCATTAGCTATCTCGATTTGGGAATTCCTAGTCATTGTAATGCCTTGTAATGCTACCGAGAACTGGAGAGAGTGCAATAATCTGCCCAACGAACGAATGTAAATCTCGGACAATGACATGATGTGATTGCTGTAGCTGAACTATGGAATGCCTCAATTTCTCTATTCTCCTATCGAGAATTTGGAGAGTGCCGTTCTTGGTATCCCAAATCATTCCTAACCAAACAATACAAGTGGTCGGATCCCAAATGCTCTTGGTAACATTATAGATATAGCCAGCTTTGATCAAATCAGTTCGGATATGAGATGAGATCTCTGTGGCTAATTGAGAGTGAAGTTTAGGAGTTAGAACTTGGGATAACAATGAGATCATCGTCTAGATATAAGGCAATAAGAATACCACTAGATCTCCAATGCTTGACAAGAGGCTTGAGCGTCTTGGTGAAATTATATGGAGCTGATGTAAGACCAAAGGGTAATACATTGAACTCGAAATATCTCTGTATACCATTGATAGACCAGGAAAAACCCAAATATCTCTGATAGTCGGGTGCGATGTCGATATGGTGATAGCCAGATTTAAGGTCAAAGGATACCAAAAGGGCATCCTGTGATATATACTGAAGACCAATTTTCTAGTCGTCTATCTTAAGATAACTCTATTTTTACTGACAAATCTTACCTCACTATAAGATGTACTGTAAAATATACTGTGGGACGTGTATGAAATTTTGTGAAGTTTTTAGAGGCATGATGTTGAATATAGAATGAGAACTTCACACATTTTGGCTACTGTAAGTGCAATAAAAGGCCTGGTAGTGCATTTGTTTATGATTTTGCTAACTGCTGCATGAATGAAATGCTACATCTAAAACAGGACCACATACCTGCACAGTTTGTACTTGTGTGCTACTTTTACACCATTTTCTTAACTTTTTAGTTTAGTTAACCTATCGTATTTGTGAATGTATATGTGGTTTTACCACAAATGACAACTTAAACTGTGAATAGTTCCTAGGCACAGTCTGATTCCTGTCTAAATGTCTTAATGCCTTGAATAACATTATGTGCAAGTAGTACGATAGATGGAATTCTTGCGAGGTATATTAACTCGCCCTTCATCAACGTAGTTAATAAGCACTGTATACTCAGTATGGGGAAGAAATCCACAGGTGACTCGGGGGAGGGGACTCGAAACCACAACCTCCTACAACATTGTATGCAAATTGCAGTACCCGCTGCTACATGGAACTCCAGCAAGCCCTTCATCACCTGCTCTAGAATGCAGGAGGTTGTGGGTTCGAGTCCCACCTGAATTGCCTGTGTTTATTATTTTCCCTGCAGGACTCTGAAAGCACTGTGTATACAGTTCTTTATAACTACATCGGTGAAGGTAAAATTAATATTAACCTGTGTAACTTGTAAGTATTATTTTCCAGCAGTCATAATTTATTCTGTTGTTTCTGCAATTATGTCATTTTACATTACCATGACTTTTAAATAAACATAAAAGAGTCATCTTTTTTTCTCTTGAGTTTTGATACTTTGATTATTCTGTGTGAGAATTGAAAACCAAGCACCTCTTGTTTTCCCTCTTGTTTTAAATGCATCTTATATTTTGTCCCAAAAACATGATTTGTTCCCCAGAATTTTGTGCAATATATAAATTTATGACATGAATAGTACCATGGATGTGCCTTTATTGTACTTTTGGGTAAAACTCTTTAAAAATCATGTTTTTGGAACAAAATGACCCAAAAGTTTTGTTGTAGAGCCCTCTGGCAGTGAAATTGCATGGCCAATGGAGGAAAATTAAGGAAGTTATGGGGAAAATACTATTTTTTACCAAAACTGAGAAAAATTACCCAAACAATTGCTGTAGCACCCCTATAACGGTGACCTAACTGAACATAACAACGAAGGTTCATGAACATCGGCTGAAGAATACAGAAAATACAAAGGGGGTACAATTATTGACTAGCATAAGAACAAAATTGAAAAAGAAATTTCAAGATATTATAGGATAAATAAAGGTAATCTGTGAAAATTTCACCATGAATAAATCCTCGCATTTTTTAAAGAAAAACAAAACAAAGACAGAGCTTTTAGAGTCTTTGGAAACAGGTCCTAAATTGATACTCAAATCGATAAATTTAAAGGGGCAAAATCGTCACGATCAACAGAGCATGGTATCAGAGTGCTAGTTTTATATTAACTCAGTGACTGAAAATAATTATCGACATGATAAGGTCATATTACCATTGCTGTTTGCATTATGAGCCAGTAATTTTCAGTCACTGTGTTCATCTTAAACTAGAACACTGCTTCTATGCCCTGTTGAAAGTCTGCTCTGATCGTGACGATATTGTCCCTTTAAACAGGGGGATATTCCCTTTCATTTCAAATAAATATGCCTATACGCGGTCCAGACATCCATTCATAACCGTGTGTGACGTCACAATAACTCACCCAATCATTGTGTTTTGCTTTTGGCACTGTTCCAGCTTCTTTCTGAAACTCATTCATAAGTGACACTCCTTTGTGTCAATGTGTGTAACGTCACGAATTTCCGACCAATAGGGTTTTAAGGAATTGCACGGAAAGGTGAGTCGAACGCCACGACCAACAGTACTGTAGTGCGTCGTGCATTCGACGTGCATACCACACACACACACACATACATGTAGACCACTGCAAACTGAGGAGATACTTAGTATTCTATCAAACGGAGGACAGTGGTACAATTTGGGTGGTATCTATCAAATGGAGGACGACATACACAATCACTGTCTGTGAGGATTACCTGCACTTTAGGCATATGGCATCATGTTTTCTTAGTGCTTGGGATATATTAACTATCTGTAAGCATCTTCCGCATAATTAATCAGCATAATTAGTCAATGAACACAGGAATGATAAATCTGCTCGCTGGGCAATTTGGAGGTACATTTGTCTTTTTGGCTGAACTTGTTTTTCTATTGTCTGTTCACAAGGCGTACAATACCTTTTCAGTTCACTCTAACTTTCAACTTTGATAGAGCTTCATTGTGTTTCTGCAAAAGTCTTTAATGTTCCGCCACGTTCGAGTCACGAGTGCCACAGGACAGGCCGTTTCAATGTCACGTTTGCCGGGTAGTTTCTTCATCAGAAAAAATCTCTGTAGTCCCTCCATCACGTCTCTCTTCTCTTCTACAGTCCACGGACGATGCTGCCCTCTTCGAGATAACGGGGAGGCCCGACTAGTGGATGGGACACTGGCTTCACAAGTTCCTATAACACAAAGTAATTAAAAAGACAATTTAGACATTGGAAATCATTCACTCTCGGTGCAGCCAGCTAGAGACAGAGAGAAAGAGAAATAGAGAGAAAGAGAAATAGAAAGAAAGATAGAGAAAAATAGATGGACTGAAAAACAGATGGAAACAAAAAATATAAACAGCCACAACTTACTGTTATCACTAGAATCATCACTCGAGTCACAGTAGTCAGAAGAATCACTGCTGCCGTCATCAGTGGTGAAGCCCTCTGCAAATAAATAAAGAACAACAAAGAAATGATTAAAGTATTTCTGCTCGCGTAAGAATGTGCTGGCCACGGTGGAGGGGGCGAGAGGGGATAAGAAAATGTCAGTCACCTAGGCAATTGGGAGAGAACAAAAAAAGTGAGGTACACACAGAGGAGATATTATTTTTCACAGTGGCTGTACGTACCTCCAGTGACATGTAACTCTTGCAGTGATTTGCCATGCTGGGACTTGCCCCTCTCCAAGCTGAGGAAAAGTCGTGACAGTTGAGTAACCCTCTGGACGGTATCTGGCATCTGGTAGTATTCACGATGGACTCGCAAATCGTGACCCATGACGTCTGCCAGGGTTTCCAGCTGATGGTCCTTCAAGGCAAGAATTTGTGACGCAGTCGCTACATGTTTCCGAAGTTTGGTAGAGCGGATGCTGTCGGCATTGTCGAGGCCTGCATCGTTTGCATACGCTCTGAGACAGTCACTTCCTCGAATATGGCTCATACCTCCATAGCAAGACCGTGCAAACAAGTACATGTTATCCTGTGCAACTCCAGCTTGAATTCTCTTTGCAACCAGAGCATTCAACCACGTCATGGCCTCGTTGCTGAGAAGGACCGGCACAGTTCTGCCCCTCTTACCAACTATTTCAACGACTTTGAACATTTTGCAGAGGTGCCTTTCGAGATCAGTGAGCACGCAGTCCCTATTGACAACAGCTGTACTGTGCTTGTTGAAATCCTCCACTTTCATCTTGGAAACCTCACCCTGCCTTCTGCGATTGAACATAATGAGGCTGCACAGTGTGACCTCATTCAATATCTTCCAGGGTGTGCTGACTTGTTTCCCCCGGGCAGCTTGAAGGAGTCGCAATTGCCTGTCACCAGTGTCATGGAGAAACGATGACATTTTAACCACATCAGCATTTGTGGGGAGAACGGTGGGTTTATTACGCTTTCCTTGGTACAGTGTTCTGTGCGCATGGGTGGACACATGTTCTCTCCATTTCATTTCACACAATTGCAGGAACTGGTCGGATGTTTGTGCTTTGTGCCTTTCACCGGACTCCAGAGCATTTCCTTTGAGAATGACTGCACATTTCTTGATGGAATGCCCAATCTTCAGCGCTAGAGATGGAAGATTATACAACTGGTTGACTTCACTGAAGCCTGCGATATCCTGAACAGCCTTGAATATATCATTGAGGTGGTGGGGATGGATGAATACTTCAAGTGATGCATTTGGTAGGTTGGTGTTTTTTCGCAGTTGGATGACGAGGCGACCCAATTCGCGTAGCTTGTTTCGGATATAGCCATGTTGAGCTACGTCGTGGCCGAGCTTCAGGTATTCACGTTTGGCTACTTCGATAATCAGTGAATCGGTTTTGACTATGAGAGATATATCATCCCTCTTCATGGGACTTAAAACTTTGTTCAACTTGAAAGATACACCAACAGGAGGAGGTTTCAGCAAATCACTCTTGTGAGCCACTCGTCCACGCCTACAAGCTGCCATACAGCCTCCATCAGTCTGTGCATTGAGCACAGGCTTAATTGGGCACCGGTGTTTCCAAAGATCACTGCGTACATAATAACCAAAACAATATATGCACGGTCCATAGTCATGGGGATCTGCCTTATGATTGGGCCTATATGCCACAATGAGGACAGCCTCACCCTCTCGAAGTACTTTGCAATTGTGTCTGTGATTACCAACATTACGTATTTTCAACAGAAGATTGTTACGGGCACTGGTGACGACCCCTGCGTTCCATGTTGCTAAAGATACTTATAGCATACGCATTGACTCACTGGGGAAAAATAATATAAATCACAAACCTGAATTAGTCTGTATTAAAGGAGCACCATACATATCGTCGTCGTTTTTACGAACCGGCCAAAACAAGGCACTTTTTGGAAACTAGATTTCAAGAAAATCGCGCGTAACGATGTGCAAGTTTTCAAACGGTAAATTTAATTGGCTTACATTAAAATTTTTGGCTAAAATTTGCCAGGTGGGGTACACATAGCTTGGTTTAACTAACATACCCGTACGTTTAAATAAACTGCAATTTTAATTAAGATAAGTAAAATACAAACACGTTTCTCAGTTCGTAAAAATATCTTTTTCATGATGCACGCGCTGAAGGATTTTACGAACTGACAAACGCATTTTCATTTTATTTATCTTAATAAAAATTTCTGTATGAACTACAAATACAAGTGTGTTTTTTAAAGCAAACTCTGTGCAACCCACCTGCCAAATATGACCAGGAAATTTGAGTGTACGCCTATTAAATATACCGTGTCAAACAACTCATATTGTTACATGCGATTTTCTCGAAATCTAGTTTTCACAAAAGTGCCTTTGGTTTGCTGGTTCGTAAAAACGACGACGATAGAATAGGCATAAAGTCACAGTCTTTTCATTAGTCATTTATGTGGTAGCTCAATAGAGATCACAATGTCTCTATGGAAGAGGGGGGAGATGGGGAGATGGGGGTGGAAAGAGGTGGGGAGAAGGGGAATGGAAAAGAAGGGGACGGAAAGAACGGGGTTAGAAAAAATGGAGAGTGGGGGAAAAACGGGGAAGAACGGGCCAAGAATGGGGGGGGGGGGAGAGGGAAGATTGAGGAAGAACGATGGGGGGAGAAAAACAGGGAAAGGAAGAACGGGGGGAAAAGAACGGGTGTGTGTGGGAAGAACGGGTGTGTGTGGGAAGAACGGGGGGAAGAACGGGGGGGGAACGGGGAGGAAGAACGGGTGTGTGTGGGGAAGAATGGGGGAAGAACGGGGGGGAGAAGAACGGGGGGAGAACAGGAGAGGAAGAACAGGGGGAAGAACGGGGGGAGATCGGGAGGGGAAGAACGGGGGGGGGGAGAACGGGGGATGAAGGACGGGGAAAGAAAGAACGGGGGAGAAGAACGGGGCGGGGGAGAGAAAGAATAGGAGTGGAAAGAACAGAGGGGAGAAGAAAAGGGAAAAGAACGGGGGAAGAACAGGGTGTGAAGAACGGGCAAGAATGGGGGAGAAAGAACGGGGAAGGTGAGAGAAGAACGGGGGGAAGAACCGGGTGGGAAGAAGGGGGAAAATGGGGGGGGGGGATAAGGAACGGAGGGGAGAAGAAAGGGGAATAACGGGGGAAAGGAGGAAGATGGTGGATGGGGAAAATGGGGGGCTATAAAATAGTCCTTATGTTTGTTGGTTTTAGTTTAGTAATTATCAGCAGTTTTCGCCTCCGTGGCATTGGCGGATGTGATCCTGATGCCATCGCGCTTGCGCAATGCACTTTGACCGCAGTGTACTCTGCTCGAAATGTCGAGACCACCAACGGCTCTTTTCAAAGCCAACACTCCTCCCAAAGAGATTACTACACATGGTTGTACCCGCAAGTTTACAAGTATAGTTTTACTATCAGCCACACCATGGCCTTCAACCATCACTTACTTAGTATATAAATAGGACCTAGTTTGTTGTTAAAATGACAGCTCTATACTTTGTTTGGTATAATTTATTGTTCAATAAACTAAAAATATAATGATTATAAAAGAGTTATAATAAGTCAGCTATGTGGCATTTCATAATTAAACCCAGGAGGCTGTGATCGCGAAGTATTATATTAAATTTTAATGTCATTATATTAAATGATTACACTACAGGCAGCCTACGACAAACGTTGCATTGAACTTAGCCTAAATAAAAAATGCATCTGAGGGCATACTGTTAAACTTTCCAGTAATTTTCTATAAACACATTTTAGTACTTAAATCGTTAGTAAACTTGGCATACCTGTATCTTGTGAGCGGCTGAAAAATACCGTCTTCTCTCTAGCACTAGCAGGCACGCACTGGAAAGGACGCAACTATACAAATACAGCAATAAGCATTTCGTAACTGCTGATGACAACAATAGCAAACACGTCTCCACATGTCCAAAGTATTGTAACTAGAGAGGGCGCTGGTACATTTCCAGGCGATTCGGTAAAGTCCCGGACGAATGTGTTACGTCACACTCCGTCTGTTTTTCTCATAAGACCGAGGACGGCTTTCAAAAAGTGAGATATTTCACTGGCCGTCATAAATATGCTCAGAGTTTCCAATTTTAACGTTAGTTCAAATAGACGACGTCCTCGTTTTGAATCGCGTGCTCGGTTGGCGAGTATGAATTTACATGGAAGACCTCACTTGACGTAATTTACACGTGCACCCACACACACACACACACACACACACTCTCATTTTTGCATCCTTGTGGAGACCTCTATTGTTCTTTCCTTTGTTCCTGTACTTAACAATTTCTCATAGGGTTTGTACACAAAATTCCTTGTGGAGACATGGCTCCTTTAGAAATTCCTTGTAGAGACCAATTGTTCTTGCCATTCCCTTTTGTTATAGGACTCCACAAGGTAGCAGTTATAGGGGCACACTCTTGTCTAAGGTGTAAACTGAGGAACTCTTATTGTTCCCCTCTTTTGTTCCCTTTGTTGTTGTCCCCACAGATACGGTGTTCTTGCCTACCCTTTTGTAATAAGTCCCCACAACCTTGCGAAGGCCTGTCAACGTGAGACTACATGTAATACAATGCCCGCATACACACACAGGCATACAACGCGACGGTAGAACACAAAATGTCACGGATAAACTTTGTTTTTCTTACATTTCCCCCCTTCATGATTATCGCTGATAATTATTATAATTAATCAAACACAACTCAGTATTTGTAGATCAATAGGAAGAAAAAATATCAAAATGAATTGCAAGAGACCGACTCAGCCACGAAACCGAACTGATGTATCCGTGCGGTTTAAATGTTTGTCAACAATCTCACAATAACCAAAAAATGGCTTCAGACTATTGATATGGTGTTACATGTGTATAGAAATAATAATTATTGGAGAAAGGGTCCCTAATGGGTCAATCGACAGGGCCTTTTATTCATCATTTTATAAGGTCCTGACTTAGTCATCCATTTAAAAAAAGAATTGTATTGAATAACTACTTTAGGTCTAATCATAACATTATAAATATCACGAATCATTCAATCTCCACTGGTATCGTACCAGACGCCATGAAAATTGCCAGGGTCGCTCCTATTTTTAAGAATGGCGATGCTAAGAATGTCAACAATTATAGACCAATGTCTATTCTCACTTCATTCTCCAAAATTCTAGAATCCCAATTTGGATTTCGGAAAAAACACTCGACAGCTCATGCCATTATTCAGTTATTAAATAATATCACCAGTAGTATGGATGCATATTCTAATACAATAGGCATATTCCTCGATCTCTCCAAGGTTTTTGACACTATCAATCATGACATTATTTTATCCAAACTTAACTACTATGGTATTAGAGGGATTGCCTTAGAGTGGTTCAGGAATTACCTTTCTAATCGCTATCAATGTGTATCTGTTAATGACATTTTATCATCCCTTCGGGAAATTTCATGTGGAATTCCACAGGGCTCCATACTCGGACCACTCTTATTTTCTATTTATATTAATGATTTTCACAAATCATCAGATATTTTCTCATTTATTCTTTTTCTGATGATAGTAATTTATTTTACACTCACCCTTACCCTGACGTATTTTTTCGAATGATTAATTCAGAACCAAAGAATGTCAATGAATGAACTAAGGCCAATAGGTTGTCTTTGAACATTAAGAAAACTAAATTTATGTTCTTCAGTAAAAAGCATATTTTCCATATTCAAAATATTTTCATTGATAACACAATTATTTGAGAACACTGATTGTGTTAAATTTGTAGGGCTGTATAATAAAAATTGATCAATTTCTTTCTTGGAATAAACAAATTAATTATACTTGTTCGGTAATTTCTAGAAATATTGGTGTTATCGACAAACTTAAAGCCTTTTTTTCTCCCATAATATCTTACTTACTCTTTACAATGCCTTAGTTTTGCCTTATATTAGTTATGGCATTTTGGCATGGGGGTAATTGTGGATTAGGTAAAATTAATAGAATTATTGCCCTTCAAAAAAGGGCCCTTAGAATTATTAGCCATAGTAATTACCGGGCTCACAGCAATCCTTTATTCCAAAAACATAAAACACTTGTCGATATTTATCTTTTACAGATTGGGACCTTCATGCACCAGCTTTACAACAACAAAAAACTGCCTAACGCTATCTGTTCAATGTTCAGTCAAAATCAAGATATTCACTATCACTACACTAGGCAGTGTAAAGAATTTCATCAGACCTATGCTCGTACCACGCTCGCTCAAAAACGTGATAAACATGAAGGGCCCAAGCTGTAGAATTCTTTGAATATCTCACTTAGAAATTTACCGAATGTATCCTTATTCAAGTTTAAATTTAAAACTCAATTAATCGGCAAATATTCACAAGCAGGTTAATTTTCGTTCTTTAATTATCTTAGGTTTACTTTATATACCGGTACTAGCTATACCAATCTCTAAGCTGTAGGCCTAATTGAATTTGCAATGTCGTGTTCATAATTGTTGTTTCGTTGTTCTTTGTCTTGTTTGTTGTACCTATTGGGGACCCCACTCGACAAGCTAATGCTTTTTGGAGACCTCCATCCACACACGTATTCTCTAATGTTCTTCATCTATGTTATTGTTATTCTATAATGTATATTACAATTGTCGGGACTGATGTCATACCATGAATTATTTATTCATTATGCTTGTAATTTATTTGTTACTTGTTTACTTCTTTTCTTTCCAGCCTTTGTAACTCGAAGACTGAGACGAGTTTATATTTATTTGCTTGAATAAAACCTACCAGCACACGGTATCTTTTTGTTGTTTATTGAGCCATGGTATAGGTGTAGAGCCCCTCACAGAGTGTAACTGTTATTTGTGACCCCCCCCCCCTCCTTTATTTTTGGTATGCATATGAGCCACAGGCAATACTGTGTGTGTGTATGTGTGCCTATAGTCACTTTCACACAACTTAGCAAAGTGAACAGACACACATTTACACCGTTGCTTTTGTCTTTGCTCATACAGGTATGTACTAACTTCCTTCTTTTGGATTTTAGGTCTCAAGTTGTGTTTTCTATACCTTCAAATTTTCTTTGTAAGACTGGTTATCATTTAGAAAGGTAAAGAGAATATTTTCATTGTTTTAAAGTGTTAATGTGTTTGGAAGTACAAGGGCATTCATACTCTTTGACTATTAACAAGTTTGATCAAAACAGACCAGCTAGATTTTAACCCAACAGACCAGCTAGATTTTAACCCTATAATTGGCTATTATTGCCTGTTTCATTTGCTCATCTATACACCCATCACAACTTCTAAGTTCCCCCTAATATTTTTTTAAAGAATATCTCAACAAGTATTGCATGAATTTTAAAAATTCAAAAAGCAAATGACAGAATGACATGTTCTACACAGCTCGTAATGAAATGGTTGAAATTCAATCATGCCGGCACAATTGACAGTGATTTGAATGAAAATTCAGCTGAAAAAATAGTTGCAGTACAAAGCATTGCTTCAAGGGCATGTTACACATGTAGTTTTCTGTAAGAACTCAGTTATGGAGAATAATGGAGGACCAATTCCATACTAAACTCTTGCTCTACCCTTCTAAAACAATGGACATGCATGTTGCATGTTGCTCTTTGAATATTCTTTTCTTATTATGAAACAGCCATCAATACCATTGTTATTGATGCATGAGTTCTTACAGAAAACTACATGTGTAACATGCCCTTGAAGCAATGCTTTGTCCTGCAACTTTTTTTTCAGCTGAATTTTTATTCAAATCACTGTCAATTGTGCATGCATGATTGAATTTCAACCATTTCATTACGAGCTGTGTAAACATGTCATTCTGTCATTTTGCTTTTTGAATTTTAAAAATTCATGCAATACTTGTTGAGATATTCTAAAAAATATTAGGGGGAACTTAGAAGTTGTGATTGGTGTATATACATAAGGGCAGACAGTTAGATTAGTTATTCTTTAAGAGTTTCAGAAGAGTTTGAGTCTAGTAAGTTGGTTACAACATAGCTATAACATTCCAACTTCAGGGTACATGTAGGCCTGTGCAGAGTTTTGTGTATGGAACGGTTCGGTAGAAATTGATACATTGTAATACAATTGGACTATGGAGCTAGGAAAGTGCATTAAGATTTTAGTGTTCTTGAGTGAACTCTGACCTTTTGCTATTCCCTTGTACTGTATTAAACTTGTTGTATTTGTTGCGCATAATAACTGAAATGAAGAGTGGCCTGTGTGCAGGTATTGCTATAGTGTGTGACATGCGCACATGTAGTTGTGAGCCCTTGGGCATAACCTTGCATGGGTTTAGTCAGTGCAGGATCAGTGGAATGTTTACAACTAGATTGGCCATAGGAATTTAAAGTGATGTTTCCCATTGCATTTTTTATGAATGTTGACCATACAAACAGATTTAGTTTATTGTTATTGTTAAAGTACAGTCTATAACTGTTAGAGATATTCATGTGTAATTTGACCTTGTGTTATAGTGTAACGTTTGCTGTTAATTCAGATATTGGATTAAAGACCTTTCACACAACTTAGCAAAGTGAACAGACACACATTTACACCGTTGCTTTTGTCTTTGCTCATACAGTTTCTAAAGTTACACCGCACGACGGCGAGAGACGTGTAACGTATGTTTTGGGAAGCGAATCGCGAGCAAGGTGCAAGGTTTGATGGTATTTTTCAGCGATTCAAAATCTGCTGGGCACGGTTGCGAGACGAACCGCCAGATTTCGCCGGTTGCGAAAGTTTGAATTTTGTGGCAAGATTTGCCTGTTTATACCGTGAGTATTGCCACAATCTTTTATAGAACCATTGATATTTATGATTGGATAGATCTTTGACATTTTGATCATGTTTGGATTTTCTGGAGATTTTAATGTGAATTTTGGACTGTGATGTTGACATTTGAATTCTTGTTCATTATTAGAATTATGTAAGACTTGTAGCTTTGCATGGTGAGGAGGATAAGTAAGACTAATTTGCGGTGACACCATGTGAAATTCTCAATTGAGTAGTAATTAGTTCTGAAAAGAACTGGAGGTACAACTCGACGTTTCGATCAGTATGCTCTGATCGTCCTCAGGAGAATTATTATATTAACTAAATGATGATGCTTGTAAATTTTCGAATTCACGATTTGAAGTAATGTTTTGAAATATTTATAATTAAATTAGATGATTTTGATGCGACGCCATTTTGGATCGAATAAGGAATTCATTCGGATCTATTGAATTTTGAATTTCGTAGTATTAGAGAGCTCTATATTTGTCAATAATTACAGATTGCTTGCGGGCCAGGGTTTGGCCGTTGACGACAGCCTAACTAGATTTGAGGATTATGTGTCGTAGTTCTACAGACCAGCTGTAGCTAAACATCTATGGACCGGATTCTACCGAGGAACCTACTGTAGGACCCCAAGTGCCGGAGAACGCAGATCACAGACGGCAGGACTCAAACACCGCACTGGATGGAGTGACTAAGATTCTAACATCTGGACACTTGAACTCAAACCAGTATCGCGCAACGCGTTAATCACGGTGGGCCCATACGTAGGCCTATGTGACCTGTCACAACGAAATGAGCGTAAAGTCGCACTATACCATTTCACAGTACAGCGGGAAACGTGAAAAATCGGAGGGGAGGTTTAAATTTTTTTTTTTTTTTTTACTTATTTGCAATTTGTAAATTTCCTTTTACCGAATTCCCAATTTTCAGTTCGACCAGACAATTAAAAACCTCAATTTCATGCCAATTACTTTGGTAGCTTTTATCGTGTTCTTACAAACATCTTGAAACAAAGACGGAAACAAAGACGCAAAGCCCCCAGATTTCATAATTTTCGGACTCCAACTCAGACTCATCCAACTCAAATGCCGAGTCTGATGGCCAGGGAAGCATTGGGGAAAATGACATTGAATGTATGGAGTCGATGGTCATTGATGACAGCGATGATGATGAGCCTGTCGTGGTTGAGAATGTCGTAGCGAACATCATTCAGGCCGTGGGAATGGATGACTGGGCTTCCCCTGACGCCGAGGAAGAGTTGACTAAAGTTCAAAACTTTAACAAGTGCAGGTGTCGCAACCAACGTTGCGTCCAAAAGTTTGACGATGATTTTATTGTAAAACTTCGTGGTCAAATGAGTGACGCGTCCCTCACCAAGTCCGAGAAGAAGATGTTTCTACTCGGCAAAATCAGCACAAAACTCAACAACAGTCGAACCACCAAATGTAGGAAGCGTTCCCACCAGAATCTGCGACAGCGTTCAAGAGCTGAGTACAATGTTGATGGGGTGAAGGTGTGCCGAGAAACATTCCTGATCATGCACCAGTAAGTTTTTTAAATACCGTTTATTGTTGAAAATCGTTGGTTTAAATAATTTTAAATAAGGCCTTTCTTAATACTAAAAATAAAAACCATAACGTTAAGGCTTATGGTTTATAAGCAGTAAAAAGATATTTTATATTTTTGTTTTGATTATTTTGTTTAATTTAAATTTCAGCATCTCCAATAATTTGCTGATGAGCTTAACCAAGCACTACAGAGAAGAATGGGCAGTCCCCCCGCAGATGAGATCTGGAGGACGGAGATTCAACAGGGCTGCCGTGTCCGTGACTGACACTGAGCGGGTGGTGCAGTTCATAACATCATATGCCGAGGAGAATGGTCTTGTAATACCTGGTCGTGTCAGTGCGGTGAAGTGCCAAGACCCAAGGGTGCGGCTTCTTCCATCAGCACCGACAAAGTCCTCGCTGTGGCGCAAATACCAGACCTCCATGAGTGATATCAACTCGACAAGGAAAACTTCAGGTAAATAATAAGTAATAATACTAAGAATACTAATTATTGGTCTGTCATCATTAACAATAATGTCTTTGGGTTGTAATAATTAAGCGTGGGCGATAACACCATAATATCGAATATCGCGATACCTTTTTTTTATTCGATTACAATAATTATCGAGAACCTTTTAAAGTTATCGAGATATCGAAAAATCGTGATTAACAAAATATATCGCGATTAAAAACGATTTATCGTGGATGAAATAAATCAATATTGCCCAAGTTTAATAGTAATAATTCACAGTGGTTATTTTTACCACATTTATAATCAAGATAAAGAATGTGATTGTCAGTTTGCTTTTTGTATTAAATTAAGGTTAATCATCCAGAAAAATAGTTGCAGATTATTTTTAACTTATTCTTCATTGAATTCTAACCTATACTTGTGGTTATTCAAACTAAAAACAACTGTAACTCTGCATTTAATTTCATGAAATTTTAAGTTAATTGCAGTATTGTTTGTCTTTTTTGATAAAACAGGTGACCCAGAGTTGCGCATTGTGAAGAGAGTGTCCTTCTCAAAGCTGTGGAGCCAGTACTGCCCCTTTATCCTCACAACCAGGCCAAGGACCGATCTGTGCTGGGTATGCCAGCGCAACAACAGTATGGTATACCAGAGTGCGAACCAACTGGAGGCCGAAAAGCTTGCTAAGTTGAGACACCAGGAGGAGCACCTGCGGGTTGTCAATATGGAGCGAGAACTGTACAGGTCGATGGTAGCTGAGTGTAAGGAGACCGTTGGAGGACTGCACCTGGGTCCGAACCAGCCAGCTTCCCGAGAGGGAAAGTGTCATTATTCATTTGATTTTGCTCAACAAGTACATTATCCCCATGACCCAAACCAGCCAGGCCCAATGTATTTTTTAAGTCCCCGTAAATGTGGCATATTTGGAGTTTGCTGTGAAGGCATCCCAGAGCAGGTGAACTATCTAGTGGATGAGGGGATGGCATCATCCAAAGGATCAAATGCTGTGCTCAGCTACTTGCATAATTTTTTTTCTCTTAATTATGGCTTAGGTGAGGAGAGTGTGGAACTCCATTGCGACAACTGTTCCGGGCAAAATAAGAACAATTTTGTCATGTGGTACATGGCATGAAGAACAATTCATGGTTTTCACAACAATATAATAGTGAACTTTCTTGTTGCCGGCCACACTAAGTTTCCCCCAGACTGGTGCTTCGGCCTGCTTAAGCAGCGGTTTAGGAGGTGTGTGGTGAGCTGTCTGGCAGACCTTGAAGAAGTCGTTCGTACCAGCACAACAAGCGGCGTCAACATTCCCCAGCTTGTCGGCAAAGAGGATGGCACCAGCTTCGTGTCGATGTACGACTGGCAGACTTACCTGAAACCCTTCTTCAAGATTCTACCAGGCATTAAGGGCTACCACCACATGAAGTAAACTTTTAGATGCATTTTCAATTTGAACCCTATTAAGTATTTCTACAATACACTGTTACTCATATCCTGCATGACTAATAGTAATACAACATTAAAAAATACTAATGTACATGTAGTAATTTTACATGTAACATTGTGAAATTCGTCGGCGTTTTCACGAAGTGGCGAATCCGTGCAAAATATTTTTTGGGGCATTTTCGTTTTTTGTTTTATTCTTAATGTATTTGGTGTCCTTAACATTTTTGCAAGGTTTTAAGTCTTGAAAGTGTATAGTTTACTAATTACGCTAATTGCAAAAACAGCAAATCGTCTGCTTCACGGATTTGCGTTTTCACGAAGTGGCGAATAACCTTTTCCCCAGGGTTAAATTGTAATACTACGTTTTAACGCGCTTGATGCTCGTCGTCACCTCGTTCCATAATGGCGGCGGTAACTACGATGTCGTTGCTTATGCCCCCGTCACACTTATTCTGAATCAGCAGGAATCAAGCAGAACCAGCCGGAATGAAGAATTTTCAAAATTCGTGCCACATTCGGGAGGGAATTTCACATTGACCAAGCTTTGTAAGAATGCCGTTCGAATACTTAGAATGCGCTTCGAACCCGCCTCGAATGATTCTTGCACATTCCGGGTGTATTAGCTCTCGAATGCAGCTCGAATGTAGTTGGAACACAGTAGGAATATTTAGAATGCTGTTAGAATGCAGTCAGAATATTTAGAATGCACTTCGAATGCCGTACGAGTGCGGTTCGATTGCTGCCCGAATACCGCCCGAAGTCTGGTTGGAAGGTGCCTCGAATGCTGTACGAATTCACCTCGAATGCAGTCAGAACACTCCCGGAATGGCCGCCGAATATGGTTCGAACGTCCAAGAATTCAAACAGAATGCAGCTCGAATACTTACAATGTACTTCGAATGTACTTAGAATGTAACACGAATGTCCCGAGTGTATCAAGAATGCCGCCGGAATGGTCCCCGAATCTAGCATTTTCATCAGTCTCAGCCCAACCATCAGAGAGTATGGACCCCCTGGACCATGTTGCTTTGCTCCAGATTGCTGTCCTCCAGCAAGACCTGCTTGAAAGAGATGTGGAGGCGGCCAGGAGAAGAAACAGTAGGAGAAGACCCAGAAGATATCAGACCCGACCATGGCTGACAGAGGAGAGGAGGCTGTATGGACATTACGCCAGACTGATGGAGGAGCTCAGAGTAGAAGACCCACAGTCCTTCTTCAACTACCTCAGGATGGAGCCTGCCATGTTTGATGAGTTGATACAGAGAGTGGAGCCAAGGATAGAGAAGCAGGATACGAAGATGAGGAAGGCGCTACCTCCAGGCTTGAAGCTGGCCATCACTGTGAGGTTCCTGGCTTCAGGTGACAAGTACCCCAGCCTCATGTACAGCTTCCGTGTGGCAAGGAACACCATCAGCCTCATCATCCCTGAAGTCTGTCAAGCCATTGTGGAGGAATACAAGGATGAGGTCATCACCTGCCCCACCACTCCAGAAGAATGGACACCTATTGGGGAGGTCTTCAGAAACAGGTGGAATGTTCCTCATGCTGTGGGAGCTCTAGATGGCAAGCATGTGGCCATCAGGAAACCTGCCAAGAGCGGCTCCTTGTACCACAACTACAAGGGCTTCTTCTCTGTGGTCCTCATGGCCCTTGTGGATGGAGACTACAAGTTCCTGTCGGTGGACATCAGTGCATATGGAAGTATGTCTGATGCTCAGATCTTCAACGAGTCTGAGCTCAAGGACTGCCTTGAAGACGGGAGCATAGGATTTCCTGAGCCATCCCCCATACCCCAAGATGACGAGCCTATGCCATACTTTATCCTGCGAGATGATGCCTTTGGAATAAGGACCTTCTTGATGAAGCCATATGGTCACAGGAATCTCCAGAGGGACGAGAGGATCTGCAACTACAGGATCTTCAGGGGCCGACGTGTGGTGGAGAATGCATTTGGAATCCTGGCCCAGAGATGGCAAGTCCTCCTCACCACCATGCAGCCAAGGCCTTCCATTGTGCAGGACATCGTTGAATGCTGTGTCTGCCTGCACAACTTGATGAGGATCCGTTATCCTGCTCTCCACAATGGTATGGTGGATGAGGAAGATGACCAGCACAACGTGGTGCCAGGAGCCTGGAGAGAACTTGCTCAGCTTGAAGATGTGCAGCGTGTTGCAGGAGGAAACAGAGACACCAAGGCTGGAAAGAGGCATCGGGAGATCCTCAAGCATTACTTCAACAACCCAGTAGGAGCCGTGCCATGGCAGAACAGGATGATTGATGGATAAGAGACTGATATGATGATGACATATGACATATGTACACTGGATTTGTTGTTGTGCCAATAAATTGTTATCATTAATAAAAGTAATAATTGCCTTTTGTTTCTTATTTAATTATGACACAATAATATTAGTGTGTTATTATTATAACATATTCAGCTTTAAAAGGGAGAGAAATAAAATAAATGTTACATTTGTTCTCAAAGTATATGTTTACCAATAAAGTTCCAGGGTCATTAAAATTGTATAAGTTATTCTAAATGTATTTCTACAAACATATTACAGTTTCAATTCAATTCAATTCAATTCAAATCATTTTTATTTCCAACCAAGTAATATAAAAAAGGAATTCAAAGTACACATTTCCTCAAAATACATTGAATAGCAAGATACATTCGTAGTTTTAATTTTTTTTCTTTCATATTCATAGGGTACATTGATGGATGCATTTAAATTGATCGCTTAACAGAAATAATATTCAAATGCATACTTTGCAAGATAAACAGCTTAAATAATCTAGTTTGGAAAAGAGAGATCCACTAAAAAGTCGAACTTGTAATAATGTGGATAACTCAATTAGTACCTACAACGCAATGAGAAAAAAGAAAGAAAAAAAAATGATAAAGGCACACAAACACTTCATCCACACACGCAATCATATCAACACACACACACACACACACACACACCCTCACGCACATTGATTTGTGGGGTATTCCTTTGTTCGTTCTATTATCCCTTTTCCTTATAATTCTCCTGTGGGGTACAAGATTTTCTATAGTTACCTTGTGGGGTCCAATTGTTCTATTGTGTTTTGGACCCCACAACGAATGGTGTGTACGTTCACACACACACACACACACCCTCACGCACATTGATTTGTGGGGTATTCCTTTGTTCGTTCTATTATCCCTTTTCTATATAATTCTCCTGTGGGGTACAAGATTTTCTATAGTTACCTTGTGGGGTCCAATTGTTCTATTGTGTTTTGGACCCCACAACGAATGGTGTGTACGTTCACCCTCACGCACATTGATTTGTGGGGTATTCCTTTGTTCGTTCTATTATCCCTTTTCCTTATAATTCTCCTGTGGGGTACAAGATTTTCTATAGTTACCTTGTGGGGTCCAATTGTTCTATTGTGTTTTGGACCCCACAACGAATGGTGTGTACGTTCACACACACACACACACACATAAATGTATTAAATGTTGTTTTTGTATTTGTGGTGTTGGGGTTGAAGTGTTTCAAATAGGGGCAAGTTAGTTGTCTGTTATTTATCATTGGACTTTGTTTTTTATAAATGTATGTTTTGTTTATGTTTGTGGGCTAAATTACTGTAACATTATTCTATAATAATAATAGGAAATATTATTGGGCAAATTGATCACACAAACAACATGTTACATTTCAAGTGCACATCTTTATTTGTACATGCAACACATGCAAAATATTTACAAGTACAATTACAATCAAATCACACAAATCCCGTACAAAGTATCTGTCCTGTACAAACAATATCCACATAATGTCACAATGTCACACAAATGTAACTACTCCTGGCTCCAATTACCCTGTTCTGACTGCTCAGACTGCTGGGTAGGTGTGGGAGAGTGCACAACTGGACGAGGGGTGTTGAGTTCTGGGTTGTCATCAGCCTTGTTGGTGTAGAGTAGCTTGGTGAAGCTGTTGTAGGAACCACTGCTGAAGCCACTCAGGCCAGTGAAGTTCCCCGTGTCCTTGCACTGGATGGATGTTGATGAAGGCTGTGGCAGTGGGGTGCTGGCAGAGTAGGTGGGTGGAGCAAACTGTTCTGACGGGAGGCTGTTGATGTGGCTGTTGCTGCACCCAGCTGGCCTCCTGGGAGCCCCAGACAGAAGTCGGTTGGTGGACCTGTGCTGGCCACTGTGATGGATGAGGCTGCCAGCCCATTGAAGGACACTGCTGGCTGCCGGGCCCTGGGATAGGTGCAGGAGGATAGGGTCTATGCAACTCGTCTTGCTGCTGCTGCTGAGTCTGCATGGGAGGCTGCTGGTGAAGCTCAAACTGGTACTTCTGCAACAGGCTGTTGACTTCACTCTGGAACCTCAGCCACATGGGGGGAGGGAATGTGTAGGTGACCTCCTTCATGAAGTCAGCAAAGGTGTCCTTCTGGCGTTGCAGGAGTGACTTCTCAGCCTTGGAGAGCTTGTTCAGCAGCTGTCTTTGCAGTTCAGCAATGTTGCTCCTGGTAGCCTCAGTGTGATCAGTAGCCCTGGACCTGGACCCCAAGGAAGTTTCTGCATCAGACTGAGCGGCTGCAGGGGGATGATGATCAGCGGCATCACACTCAGACTCAGACTGGGGAGCTCCTGCTGCTGCAGCCGGAGCTGCCCTGGCTTGGACCTTGGCCTTCATCTGGAGAAGAAACAATCATAAGTAATGTGAAAACATGTGGACAATGGTTGCATCAAAATGAAAACATGAAAATAATGAAATAAAATACTTACACTGACAGTGACCCTCTTTTTGCCCTGGACGATGAGGTGGGGCCTGAGAAATTCGAAGTGGCGCAGGATCCAGCGGTCCCTTGCAGTCAGTTCAGTGTTGCCAGAACCTGAAGGAGTCTGCTTCAGCTTGCCAAACCTTGATCTCATGTTGGCGTACCACTTCTTCAGCTGGTCACTGGTCTTGCCCATCTCCCTGGCCTTCTGCTCCCACAGTGCGTCCTTCAGGCCCTTCTTGATGTAGTTGGGGTGCTTCTTGTTGAGGAGGCAATCTTGCTCGAGGGCCTGGAGCCAGTCAACCATCTCCTGCTCCTGCTCCTCGGTGAAGTCAGCCGTCACCAGCTCCCTCTTGCGCTTCTTCTGGGACTTGGCAGCCTCACTGGGAGGAAGCTCATCATCACTGTCAGAGGAGGACTGTGCTGCTGGCTGATGGACCTCGGCCACTATGTCCATCTGGGAAGCAGGGGCAGGGGCTGTGGACTCAGCGTCAGACTCTGAAGGTGCTGGAGCATCTTCAACAACAGGAGCTGGCATTTCATGGGCTTCTTGGGCTGCAGCACCTCTGCCCCGTCCAGTGGTGGACTTCTTGACCTTGGCTCCCTTCTTCCTTGGCGGCATGACGTGATGTTGACCAGGCGACTCCTCAATGCAGACTGACGTTCCAGCGGCAGCTGGCCGCGTTTTTATGCGATTCGGCGTTGTTCTGAATTACGTCCGGACTCATTAGAGGGCCAATCGGGACGTTCCGACTGCATTCGAGCGGCAATCGAAAGATTCTGACGGCATTCGAAGTGCATTCCAGCTGACTTCTTTTAATATCGAAATAGATTCCGGCAGCAATCAAGATGCATTCGAGGTGCATTCCGGCTCATTCGAGGCGCATTCGGGACATTCTGGCAGGATTTGAAGTGGCTTGGCGTTTCGATTCTCCCTCGAATGCGATCAGAATGTTTCGAATGCTGTTGGAATGCCGTAAGAATATTTATAATGCAGTCAGAGTGCAGTTAGAATACACTTCGAATGCCGTTCGATATTTCTCCACTTCGAATGCACCTCGAAAGTTTTGAGCATGAGCAAAACATTCGGGCCGGCCACAAGATTGGGCCCGAATATTTGGAATGCACTCAGAATGCAGTCAGAAGTTTTAGAATGCACTTCGAATATCCAGGAATATACAAAGAATTTTCATTCCGACGGCATTCCGCCTCTAGTGTGACTAGGGTTTCAGTCTTCCTTAATCGTGGCGCAGTCTTCCTTAATCGTAGTGCATTCTTCGCTAATCCTCCCTATTCGTAGCGACATCGGGGTAGTTCGTGGGCTATCTTGGCACAATCTTGGCAGGATCGTGGTAAGATCGGGACAAAACGTGGGGCATTCGTGACAACATCGTAGGATATCGTGGCAAAAAGTGAGAATCGGCTTCTAAATCTTGGCAGGGTCGTGTTCAATCGTAGTACTAGCGTATCACTGTCGTGAGAGGACAATCGGGGTAATTTTTCCACGATTGCTCACGACTTATAGATCGGGGTGAATCGTGGAGAATCGTAGCAATAATCGTGAATATGAGAACGGGGCTTTACTTGTTGAGAAAATGAACGTCAACGAACTCAACTCCCATCACAATTTCTCCTCCTAAAACCCGTTACTTTTATTTTTTAAAGTTTATATCGATGTATCATTAAAATGTCTAAAAAAATTTTTCTCATTGTTGGTTGTTTTTTCAATTAATTATTTTTTGGTGAAGATTGCGTGTGGAAAAACCGCTTAGAAACAAGTCAATAAAAGGAAAAATCACTTAACTCATCATTCAACAACTAACGTTAACGTTAGAGCACCAACTTTTTGTAAAGACAATCGCAAATAATTTTTTGCAGTATTTGGCATAAGTACATAGACTGATACTACTGACCAGCATCCTGAGGCTTTATGTGAAAAGTGTGCACGAAAAGTAAGACATTACCCAGTACAAACACAGGAGTACATTAATGTCACAAATGAACACATAGTTTGGACGATTCCACCATGGGACCACTTTTCTACAAAAATAACAAATTAATGTAATCTGTGAAATTTAGAATATTGCCAGTTCAAACTTACATTTTTTTCAAAAGCAATAGTTTAGAGTAACATTCAAATAAACAATCTAACAAAGTTATGTGTTTTAATAGTAGCTTGAAAGCTTAAACTTTGCTTTAAAAATCTGAAAACATACTTTTATTCCTAACTTTTTTTCCTAACTTTTAAACCCCAAAAGTTAGGAAAACAAAAATTAATACATTATTCAACATATTTTTCTTTCAGGTTCCAGCTAAACAAAAAAAGGCAACCTCTACACTGGGGTTTTTCCCACTGGCATTTGCAGCATTCGATGAGATTAATAATAATAATAATAATAATGTGTGGATTTATATAGCGCACGTATCCACCAACTAAGTGGTGCTCAAGGCGCATTATATTATTATCCCTGCTCATAAGGCTCATAAATCATTCCTGAAACCATCTCAGCTCCCTGGGGAGTATACAGCTCAATTGCTGCCATTTCTAGCGCATATAGAGCAAACCAACTCTGCCTTCACAGGTACCCATTTAACCCCTGGGTTGAGAGAAGCAATTATGATTAAGTGTCTTGCTCAAGGACACAAGTGTCATGGCCGTGATTCGAACCCACATTCTGTTGCTAACACCAGAACTTGAATCCGGTAAGCTAGACCGCTCGGCCACGACACCCCATTGACATGATTGCAGCACCAGAGCAGGGTCAGTTGGGGATGGGAGGTCAGGGTCAGGTGGGGGTGGCGGGTCAGGTTGTGGATCTGGTGGGGGGTCAGGCTCAGATGGGCTAGCAGGTCAGGTGGGAGGTCATGGTCAGGTGGGGGTGGGGTGGGGGTCAGGATCAGGTGGGGTGGCAGTTCAGGTGGGGGATCATGGTCAGGTGGGGGTTATGGTCAGGTAGGGGTGGTGGGTCAGGTGGAGTTGGAGGGTCAGGTGGAGTTGGAGGGTCAGGTGGGGGTCATGATGGGGTGGGGGTCAGGTGGGAATGGGGATTCAGGTGGGAATGGGGGTTCAGGTGGGAGTGGGGGTCAAGTGGTGGTTAGAGGTCAGGCGGTGATGGGGGACTGGGGATCAGGTAGAGGGTCAGGTGGGGTGGGGGTAAGGGTCAGGTGGTGGTGGGGTCAGGTGGGGGTTGGGGATCAGGTAGAGGGTCAGGTGGGGTGGGAGTTGGTGGTCAGGTGGAAGTCGGGAAAGTGTTGGAGATGAAGAGGTTGCTGTAATGGACTTAAATGAAGACTATTTATTTTTATATTGGTGTGGATGAAGGTGTAGAGGGTGTGGTAGATGGTGTGGGTGAGGTGGTTGTTGAGGAGGGTGTGGGTAGGGAAGGTAGAGTGGAGGGAAGAATAGGTGGGGGAGAATTATTTTGGGGTTACTTAGGGATTTAATCAAGGGCCAGCAAACGATCAATGCTAAAATTGATAACACACAGAGACAACTGAACGAAAACATAACACCAATTAATAATGACATAGCAGAACCAGTTAATCCCGTAAATAATCATGATTTAGAACTAGCAGAACTAATAACCCTACACAGGAACAGCAGCAATATCAACTTTGCAGTAAATCTAGCACGACAATCCTTCACAAGTAATGAAATTAAAGATAATAGAACGTGCTTTGCGGGGCATAGAAGGGGTGGGGCAGAAGAAGTTCACGGCCAGCTGGACCTCGTCCGGCTTGAACAAATCCGGATGAACTATTGATGCCTCTGGCTGTGAAATTCTTCGCATGGAACGAGTGGCAGCTCAATTACATTATCAAAACACATCATTTCCTTTTTTTTTCTCTCCAGAAAAGTACACATGATCTTTTAACACCTAAAAATGTCAAGTAAATTTTTTTACAAAATAAAACTGGGAATATTTTAATACATTTAGAACTTTAACTGAACATGAAATATTTTATATTTGACTCTTTATGAGTATCACTCTGTTCTGATCTAACAATGTGCTAATTTATCTATCAGTGTGCCAGTTTATAAAAATGTGTTCTTTAAATGCGTGTTTATTACAAACTGCTTTGTTACTTCTTTTCTGTGTGCCACAGAATCCATATTCTGATAACTGAAATGACATACTCAATCAAAGATGTATCATTTGTGTGTTTTGCTATTCATCAAATATATATGACGGGACCCACAATAATATATTTTATCATATATTTTAAAGTTTTACAGTTGAGGCCCCCCTTAAAATAGTAGCCGGTTTCTGGTCTCTGTGCACGTCGCCTCAGAGCTGCGCGTCGGAATTTCTAAGATTCTTTTTTGCTATGAAACGATGTCCAATTGCAGCTAAAATTGCTAGATCAATTGGAATTCTGCCGTGCTGTGTTTTAAATGACTTTTTCACATAATGGGTATGAATTTTTGCACGATTTGTGAGGCCTCTCTTAGCCAACATACTTTGTATATGGGAAATTTGGTCCCCGCCTATACATGCGTCATATTTTTCCCTTTTGGTCAAAAAGAAAAAAGAAGAACGCATCACCGCACCAATTTTGATGTCGACCGATTACCAGAAACCGGATATTTTTGGGGCCTCAGTCAGGCTGCCACACTTCGTACACTTCTTGAACGATAAATCTTTAATAAGGACGTCATGGTTGGTAATTTATAAGTAACAAAAAGAGTACTCTTTTATCTAAATGCATTTCCATTGTTGTTTTCATTGTGAAAGATGCCATCACTTTAAAGAAAAGATGCTGTCACTTTACATAATTTCCTGTTCAAATATAGGAAAGAAAACTTTTTGTGAATTCTGCACTAGAATTACAAATCTCAATACACTTCCATTATTTGCTTTCAATAATAGGATTTTAATCAACTTATATGTTGATTGTAAGCCGAAGTATAAAAGCAGTTTTGCCAGCATTACCAATACTGTAACCTTTGTACATTTTACTAAAAATTACTAATTTTGTTAATATACATGTACTAGATATCAAAATACCCAAGTACTATCTCAAAGTTCTCCTCGGGTGAACGGTTGGGTTTTGGTATCAATCTCAATTAAATATTGTGGGGGGAGTTGTTTGGTTATGCTTACAGTATCAATGTTGTAGACCACTTTTTGAAAGACTGGATATTGAGGCCGACTCCATGTCCATCTAAAAACAATCAGACATTTAAATTTGCAAATATTAGTTATGGAATTAAAACAATCAGAATGCTCAAATGCATTTATAGGAGTGTAAATGTTTGGTAATTACATTTAAGCAAAAGTTGTTAATGTACCGAATATCCTAACAACTTGTTCTAACTTTGTTTTGGTAAACTTTCACAACCTCTTAGTTCTCATTAAGTATGGTTTCATTTATAGTCATTAACCCTCCTACTTTAGCTGAACTTTAGTGGCAAGTAGCTGTAGTTGTCAAAATCAGTCAACTGCCTGTTTTGACTGTTGACCCAACTGTGCACACAGGGCAATTTTGACTGGTTTTGACTGTCAATTTGACCACCCTCAACAATACCACATAATGCTTTTTACCAGTCAAAAATGGTCAACTCATTTTGACCTGTAAATGTACTTACTTCACGTATGGTTTGACAGTGTTTGACTTTTCAGTGCTCAAGATATACCTTGGCAAGTATATATTAACATTTTGACTGATTTTGACCCTTGCAGTCACAGAAGGGTTAAACTTGTGGTGTACAATTTAAATCAACCAGAGATGTAATGTATTGTATTAAAATAAACTGAACATGTGCAGTATGAAGTATACAATTGTATTCATTTTATAGCATGACGTAATAAACTTTAGTAAGTTTTATTTTTGGTATCAACCATCTTGAGAATTTTTTTTTAGACCAAATTGCTTTCACCTCAGAGAAAAATGCAATTGATAGGTCAAATAAAAGGGATAACAGTATCGGCATAACTAGGGCTGGTTCAGGGTACACATAGACTGGATTTTGTAAAATTTATTTTGCATTTTTGGCACCGACTGAAATTGCACCGACCAAAAATTTAATACAAGCAATCATGTGATTGAAAGGTCATTAAGGTCAACATCTGTAGTTATGACTGGATTAGAACATGAACATGGAATTGGCTTGGTAATAATTACCAAGCCAATTCCATGCTCATAGATTTTCATTAAATAAAATAATAGCTCTCTTGTAATGAGCAAGAGTCATTTTAAGACATTCAGCAGCAACATTTTTCAATTCAGATTGTGTCCACGTATTGTATGCATGTTGCTCGTCAGTTGAAGAGAAAATAAATTATTTATTCAACTGACGAGCAACATGCATACAATACGTGGACACAATCTGAATTGAAAAATTCAGATTGTTTTTTCTTTTTTTTTCTCCTTTTTCTCCTTGACTCATTTTAATATTTTTTTACTTTTTCAATTTTATAAGTGAGATTTTAAAATATTATCTCAATTTTATAAGTAAGATTTTTTACTTTTTTTCAATTTTATAAGTGAGATTTTTCATTTTATTTAATCTTAACACCCCCACCCCCTACTTCTACCCGTAATTTTAAAACCTTTCATGACGTCATCCTTTTCTTGATGACGTCATCAACATCAACCAACCAACCCCCCTCCCTCTTTTTAATTTTTTTATCATCAACCACGCCCATTTTTAAGTAACTGTGCCAGAACCCCCATCTACAATACTACTTAAGGTAATCGAATGCGTATACTGTAGCAGGACAGCGTGGCCATATTCCAAACCCCAAGTCTCTATCATGCAGAAATGTCCGCAATTCTGAAAGTTGGAAGGTAAAAGTGGAAACAGAATTAATTTGGATATGTCTGATTTTTAGTTTAAACACCTCCGAGGGAACCCACGAAAATGTTTTTTATTTTTTTATTTAGTCAGCCAACATTTCTCATCCTCGTCAACAAAAAACATCAGATTTCACACTCAAAACGGCCACAACCATACGCCGCGTGAGACGTGTCAGTCGGCACGAGATTATTTTCTGTCCTTGATCTAGGTGTGACCAGCCAGACTAACTACGCTGCCAGGCCCCTGTATAATACACCTAATGTTTACCTTGTTTATTTTCTTTGTATATAAAAGCTTGGAACTTGTACTGCACAGAAGGCGAAGTAAGTTGAACAGCGCCGCCAGCGTTGATCACTTTGCGCCCGCTAGCGTTCTTTAACTGCATAATTTGCATAAGGCGGACGATTTAAATGCACCTCTTAACGGCTATAGGCACATGGGCGTGAACATTCCGGAGATTCCTAGACATTTCCTGGAGAGTAAGCAAGTAGAGTACAGCGCATTTGACTTCTTGCAATCCTTGAAACCACACCTTACTCCTTTGCAGTTTAATTATTTATATTACCGGGCTGCGTTTATTAGGCCCCTATCTTCAGTCGGTAAGCCGTCAGTCTCCGTGAGGCATAGGTGGAGAAACTACAACTGCGCCGGTAAGTGTATTTAACCTTAAAATGATTGTAAGATTTTATTTTAAGAATGATTGCTGAAGTGAAATTGGCGTTGGATTAGATTAACTGTTTTGTTAAAGATACAGAATTTGTGTATAATATTTTGAATGGATAACTGAATTTCGAAGGATTTAATATTTGTTTTCCCTTTTATTTACAGAAAGCCATAATATATTATTAGTGACTGTCGTTTTGTAAAGTGTAAATACTATAAATTTAATCCACACCACGCCGAATAAATAACTTGTAAAGAAATATAATCTCGGACTCTTTTCGTTGTCACCATCCCGCGTAACCTCACCAACTCGGTTACATAGGGTACAGGGAACGTCCAGTGTGTGCCCGTCATGAAACAGAAGCCAGCACATGGGAAGCAGGACGTCGCCCAATAGTGATATGCCGGCAGGGCGCGTACGTCACGATGTGAAGTCGGCCATCACTATTTGAAAACTGAATGAAGGCCAAAACCGGCAGAAGGCATAGTGAGTTCGGGAATTCAACTGGAAATGTTACTTTTTATTCAGATGGTAAACCTTAGTACCTCACTCTTGATCTTCCATGTCTGCTTGTGTCTCAGGAAATGTCTGGTTTAGTTTCAAAAGTCACTTTGGAATTAAAAGGATGCTAGTATAGTTAACCTTAAGTTAACCGTGACCTGGGCTCAATTTCATAGAGCTGCTTAACGGTATGCACATTTTCGTGCTAACTCACACTGTCACTGCTGATAAGCTTTGTGTGAGCTTTTCAATACTCATATTCCTACTTGTACGCATACTAAATTATAAAGGGAATACTTAGAAATACATCTTAATTTGTTACAACACTTAAAACCTCTCGAGCTTCTTGCAATCCTATCTTTAGGCCCTGCATGGTTACTCTTTCAAATGCCTCGGGCAGCAAAACCTTGGAAATGTATTTCAGATACTGAAATTAAAAAAAAACATTTTTTAATAAGATCATAAAAGCTAGAGGTTGGTGAAATTCTTGCATCGGGAAATAAACAATTGATTTAATTTTGCCCTAACACCGACGTGTGTATAGTACTGTATACTCAGTGCTTTCCGAGTCTCTGTGAAAAACTACACAGGCGGGACTCGGGCGGGATTCGAACCCACGACCTCCTGCTTACAAGTGCAAACGTCTTAACCTCTCGACCACCGAGCTTGCCCGATGGCGATTGGCTGGCTAGAATCCTATATAGCATCGGGTTCTGCGGTATATTCACCAACCTGTATACTCGGAAAGCACCGAGTATACAGTGCTATGCACACGTCGGTGTTAGGGCAAAATTAAATCAATTGATCATGAAAGCTGTTTTGATTTACGTTGGTCCTAATGGGGCATAAGCTATTAGTTATATGCATTTGCCAAGGGCGATTGGTAGAACACACATCCCCAGATCTAATGTTAATGTTAGTCGGACAGTTGGACCTTCCCGGATCCTAAATACTTACATTTGTGTTGTTTCCTGCGAATTCTTTTACCAATTCTCCATATATTAACTCGACCTGCTCCTCAGTGAAAGAGCCATACACACAGAAGAAATTACACAGCTTGTGTAAAATCTTACCTATTTGAGAGGTTGCAGGAGAACCTCATAACTGTTGGGTAAAACTTTACCTAGCTAGGATGATCCTATCCCTTATGTTTCCACATAAGGGCTAGGATAAAGAATGTACAAAAAAACGTAGATGCATGTTTACGTGCATGTTTTACGAAGAAATAAACACATTGCACTGTAAATACCTTAAATCTATGAATCTACTATGAATCTATACTGTATTGTTATTATGTGTATGCCTTTGATCATAAAAAATATTGTAACTTACACTGTTTTTGACCAATTCTTGCCTTGTTTTGATCTTCTCTACGGTTCGATTCTGTCCGCACGATGTGATAACACGGCGTACACCTACTGTTCCTTACGTTTTCACGGTCATAGGTGCAAATTACCGGCGCCGAGTGGTGCGGCAAACAGCGCCCCCGACCGACTCAGTGTGTTAATTTTTGTAGAAAACTTGTGCAATACAAACCCACGGCTGTTTTAGTTTTATTCATATGTTCAATGGAAGAAATGCGCTATTCAATTGATGGAATTAAGATTTCCATTGGAACCATTGTCATTTGTCTTTCCACATATGTTCCTTTGCATTGTCATGTACAATTATCAGAGATTTCCTTAACAGTTTCATTGAAAAGAAGCTGGTGATAATGCAACAGCGCATTTCTTCCATTGAACATATTGAATAAAACTAAACAGCCGTGGGTTTGTATTGCACAAGTTTTCTACACAAATTAATACACTGAGTCGGTCGGGGGCGCTGTTTGCCGCACCACTCCAGAGCCAGCCCAATATACGGCTCTGCTCGGCGCCGGTAATTTGCACCTATGACCGTGAAAACGTATGGAACAGTAGGTGTACGCCGTGTTATCACATCGTGCGGACAGAATCGAACCGCAGAGAAGATCAAAACAAGGCAAGAATTGGTCAAAAACACAGTGTAAGTTACAATATTTTTTATGATCAAAGGCATATACATAATAACAATACAGTATAGATTCATAGTAGATTCATAGATTTAAGGTATTTATAGTGCAATGTGTTTATTTCTTCGTAAAACATGCACGTAAACATGCATCTACGTTTTTTTGTACATTCTTTATCCTAGCCCTTATGTGGAAACATAAGGGATAGGATCATCCTAGCTAAACTTTACCCAACAGGGGTTGGGTAAAGTTTTAGTTAATAGTTGTGTAAAACTTTACTTCGATATTAGGTAGTTTCATTTACTGAATTGTTAGGTAAATCTCAGTTATGTAAAACATTACCCAATTATGAAGTATGACTTTACCTCTTTACAATGTAAAAGATAAAATCTTAGTAAATAGTTGAGTAAAACTTTACTTCGATATTAGGTAGTTTTATTTAATGAATTGTTAGGTAAATCTCAGTTATGTAAATAAAACATTATCTAATTATGAAGTATTGCTTTACCTCTTTACAATGTAAATTGTATAAAAATCCTTTTATAACAGGTAATCTATTTAGATATGGATTGAATACTCTGTTGTTTAAAGGTATTTTGGGGCGAAATGAACACATCCGTATACAGAGACTCGGTGACACAACATGAACTTTAAAGTATAACAAACTCTTTATTAAAGTTTAACCAATTAAGTTATAGATTACAACACTGTTAAAAGCAACACCAAATTCAACAATTAAACTATAAAAATATAATAGACCATTATCATGCTGCCACCATCTTATGTTCCTGTATCCCCATGAAAATGAATGCTATTGGAACCAGCCTAGTTTCCCTTCCAGCCTCGGTTTGGTTAAATTGATTTGAATGGGAAAAAAAATCGAGATGGCCACAACATGATAAAAGTCTGGTCATGTTTCTCAATATCCACGTTTGTTTATAGACCTACAGCAATTTCCAAACAAAACGTCTTTTTACTTTTATTTTCAAAAATACAAGTCGTTAATTTTGTGCAATCAAACTCTTTAAATGTATAGTTTTACATATCATGTATTTTGTGATACGGTCCTTGAGTTTTGTTGAGGTGGGCTGGGGACATCTTCTGTTTTGCCTTAGGTGGATACCACTTAACCGCAGAAAAATAATGAAACATGCATTGCACCCGTGTATCATCAAACTTTAAGGGTTTAATGTTAAGTCCTGTAGCATACTTGTTTTTCGTAATATGAGGTCAATTGTTAATTATGCATTTTCTCTGCTTCTCTTTTGGTTTTGTTTTATGAAATGAAGGCCATTTGAAGAACTTTTAAATGATGAATTTGGCTTTGTATGTGTTATTTTTTGGGGGAAGATACAAGCATTTAAAGTTTGGAGGTTATGCTAATTAGTCAAAACTCAAAATTGGTCAACAGATACTGACCTGTTTCTGAAAGACTAACTAGCCAAAATAAAAAAGAATAATAAAAACACAATATAAAAAAATATATAAATGGGGGGGGGGGTTGTCATACATGTATAAACCAATCACTACACAAAATATGAATACAATCTGTGAGGGTCTTGTAAACAAATCATATGAATTTACATTGAATGATCAAAAAACAAAAAGATATCTTGGCACTATCTGATTAGATATGAAGTAAATATACCTTCAATTATTTTGATGGTTGTTTCATGTTTATTTTTGTCAACAACTATCAGTTGGTACAATGTTCTTCAGGAACGTTTGTATATAAATCAGTCCTTCCATGAACAAGATAACACATTTAAAAGCTAACAATCTTAAAATGGTTAGAAAGCCTTTTTCAATATCACATTGCTTACATTTTGCACAGCAATTTGAAAAGTAGTCAAGAAGTCAAGGGCTTCATGTTTAAAAACTATGCTCCATGGGTTGGTCAACTTTAATTAGTTGCATCCTGAAATGAACTGTATGCCCTGAAGTCTCGAATAGCACTGCTCTTTACGTTACCTTTGAGTTCAAACACAACTGACTCCATGAACTCCCACACCCCTGAACACTTCTCTTGGTACTGTAAGTCACCTACAAAATAGGTTTTGAAACAAACATCCAGTGCTTTGACTAGCGACGATTGCAGGAGTGCATGTCTCTCAAGGATTACAAAGACTTGCTGTGGAGCCAGTGTTGATCCCCCTAGAATGAGGATGTATGGTTGCGACCGACTCTGCTTGTCAATGTCTTTCAAATATTCATCCAATCCTGTACTTTCCTGCATAAGAAATGATATTGAAAATGTTAGTTTAAATCAAATTTCATATTTTAAAAGATGTAACCTTTAATGACGGGGGATAGCACCTAGATATATTATGCAATGGCAGCGTTGTAGTCGAGACCAGGAAGTCAGAGACCGATACCAAGACCAATCCCAAGGCATTCAAGGGGGAGGTCTCGAGACCAAGACCAGGTCTCGGGACCTACAACACTATGCAATGGTGACGTCAACACATGGTGCAATATTCAGTCTACCGCCCATGATACACAGAAACCCTGAAATGAGTTCTTATGTCCTCCGTTTTAAAAATAATAAATTTTTCACTGATAATAAAGTCATCCGGTGTTGATTGGTTTTAAGGAAACATGTTTGGTTGTACTGCTGACACTTTCTTGAAAATTAGAAGGTCAATGAGCATTTCAAAATACCAATGCTCACTGATTCAAAATTCTATTGGTGGATGTATAAGTGATGTATTACAAAATGATATGAAATCAAACAAGCTCAATAACTTACACATTGGAAGTCAATAAATGCAGATGATGCTTCAATTTGTGAGACTCTCCCACCCTTCAATCTCCTTCTTCCAGTAAAGAGAAGAGGGAGGGTGCAGATAGCACAGTTCTTCCTTTGTTCTAAGTAAACCAATATGAGAGAAGTTTTTTCATTTATAGTACTTATTGTTTTCACTGATGAAGACAATTATTCAATGGTAAATTAAAACAGGTAAGCATAAACCTGAACCCAGTTGAACATGAATTGTTCTTGAGGAAACTTTTAAAGCTTTGCTTCGTCAATTCAAAAGAACCTTGAAGTAGACCAATAGTTACCAAAAGATAGCATGCAAATGTAACACAAATCACACTAGGAAATTAAATATTGTAAAAAGACTGGGCAGCATGGAAAAAACATTTGGAAAAAACTGTTGAATTTTGTGTGGAATGGTTAACTTGTGGGTTACAAGTCAGAGAGTGGGAAACTTCATTTATCTAGGCAGCATATATTTGTAATAATTTGTTTTTTCCTGTTTTAGATTTTAGAGAAGAGATTAAATTGATGATGCTCAATAGGCATCTTGTGCATCCTGTCAACCAATGACCAATGATGATAGAACACACACAAAAATACTCTGAAAAAAATTATACAAAACAAATTTTGAGTAAAAATTAAGGATGTTAAATACCTGGTGTGAGGTCTTCCAAAACAACATCTTCATCCCGTAAGATCTGGGTTTGCCAAGAGGAAACTACGTTGGGTATGAAGTTGTGCAGCTTTTCAGACAGGTCAGACCATTTTTCATACAGCTTGTCCTCGACATCAGGGTGAAGTATTTTAAAGTCCTGCTCAATCTGTAAATCAAATTTATTTAGTTGCAGTTATTAAACATTAAGAATTTGCAATGACCCCCCAAAACACAAACACAAAAACAAAAACAAACATACTCATTAACAACATTAACAACCAAACAAATGACCAGACAAAAACAAACAAAAAATGGCCAATAGACTTTCACTTACAAAAATGTTTGGAAAATGTATATAAGTTAAATGTTTTAGATTAAAAGTGCCCATATAACATTCTTTGACTTTTCAGAGCTTACAAGATTTTTGCTATGGGTTTTAAAAATGGGAATAAAACCCTATCATATTGAGCAGTTATCAGAAACAATTCAAATTGAATTGTCTACTGTGAAGATCTTAATTTTGATTTTATCTTAACAAATGAAAAGAAATCAAATTAATTTACCATCCCAGGTTCCAGCAAATGGGGAAATTCTTCAAGAATGTCGGCCATACTGTGTTGTTTTTCCTTATCTGTGATCCACTGGTGTCGGTAAAGGGCAGTCTGTTCCATGTAGTGTCTTGCCTTAGCAGAATCATCCCTATGTCTGTTTGACTTCATCCACTCGATCATCTGGGTTGGTTCGTCAATGACTGCATAAAAAAGGACAGAGAAAAACAACAAAGGAAATGATTAGAATTTCCACTAACAAAATGTATGCATCTAACAAGGAAAAGCCATTTTCTTTCAAATGTAAAACTTGCACTACCTCCCACCCTTTCAATATTCCAGAATGGACAAGTGCCCACAACACTGGGGTATATAAATTCATTTCAGCCACCTTATTTTTCAATTTCACTGACATCTTCACTCATATCTTTGAGAAATAATATATAGGTTTGATGATGTAGCCCATGCAATTATGCAATATTCTCTTGCCTGCAAAGTGAAAAATAGTTTATTGGTAATACCTGAAATGTGTTAGGTTCCTATACACTGCCATTTTTGAGACATCCTCAAAATTTAGTGACGAAAATGCTTGCCACTAAAACGCAGGCTTCTAAAAAAGCTATTGTATCACCTTGTTTTGCTGAAGACTGCATTGGTAAGCTATGTCCAAGTCTAGGTTTCTTCTTGGGTTGTGTCATGATGGAAGTCATAGCCATGTTGTTAAGTCGTCTAAGATAGCACAATCGATCTTCTATGGCACCACATGCAGGAATTCGTGTTGAACCCCTGCAGTAAAAATTATCCTGTATGTGAAATAACATGATGTGGTGTCTGATTATTAAGCAACAAGATCAGTTAGAAATAGAACAGACAACATTTTCAAAAATAATTACTAAATTTTTACTTTACTTTACATTACTTTTGTTTTGCTGTTGTTGTTTCATTCCCCCCCCCCCCGCCCTTTTATTTATTTATTTTTTTTTGGGGGGGGCAGGGGTTGGGTGGCGGAAGCGATTCAAGGCAAAATTGAATGAAATCACATTGCAAAACACTATTGCTGGCATTTTAAAAAGAGATTGCAAAAAAAAAAAAAAAAAAATGGAACATCACATTCTCAAACACTAAAATTTTTGTTTGTTTGTTTCCCCCCTTTTTTTCAGAGGGGGGGGCCTAATTAACTTTTTTTTTTATAGCTAGGTGCGTAACAAGCTTTTTCAACCAAATATATTAATGCAGTTACAGTACTTACATAACCAGTAATGCCTTGGGGATCTTTAAGGAATGGAAATGCCTGTACCACTTCTTTTGTCATTTCTTCCTTCACAAAGTACGTTGGTCTATAATGCACCCCAAAAAAATGTGTTTGTAAACAATTGGTGTACGGTTGCATGACTTCTGACTTGCACCCCCGAAAAGTAGATATTGACAATAAATAGAGACCGTCAACATAGGGCTAGATGGCTTAGTTGGTAGAGTGCAGGCACGTCAACCCAAAGGTGACAGGTTCAAATCCAGCTCTAGTCAGTTTTTCTTTGTTCACCAAAAAAAATGTTAACGCTCTTAATTAACACATGCTATAGTACTGTGATGATCAATGAACAACTTGAGAAAGTAAGCAAAAATTTACAAAATATTCACGGGTTTAGTAATTTTTAGAATTTCGTTGTTAAAGTAGAGAATTAGAATGGAATGAATGTACTCTTCTAGAATCCAATGATGTAACCACCTCATTAAAGGCTTAAGTTCGGGCAACCCTTTGTACCATTAACTTTGAAATACGTATGAAACATTAAGATTGGCAAAGTTCATGAAAGATGATCACTGTATAGGGACACAATAAAAAAGGCAAGAACAATCACTTATTGGTTTCAACCTGTTTCCGAAATGCTGTACAAGGTGAGCACATAAGATGTGGACCATGGTTTTCTTGTCTGCCTTTAACAAGACCTTGCTCTTGTCGATGCGATTCACGAGTTTGGATCCATTTGGCTCTTTTTGGAGGATACACCTTACATCCTAAACAGATTGGTGGGGAAAGATTGTTTTAACAAATAATATGTTTTTGTGACCATCTTTGTACAATCAGGATGCTTGCTGTAGATCAAAATGCTTTGGCAGTTATAATCTGTTTCTTTCAGTTTGGGATGCCACTGCCTTGGAAAACCACCTTTCCACTAACTTTCGACGGAAACGTTTTCAACAAGATGTCAAAGTTTGACAGCATCTCAACATACACTACCATAATACTTCATCAACGTTGTAAATGTTATGCATCTGTTATTTTAAGTGTCACACCACTGAAGAACAATAGACAGAGTACGTGATGGAGACTCACAGTTTTTTATTTTTTTATTTTTTTTAAATTCAATTCGCCCCACACAAGACCAATTGCCACTCCAAGGTGGGGGCTACTCAGTCATTAAGTTGTTACAACGACTCCACACTGAAGAAACCAGCCCCTCGCACCGAAACAAGACAAGTTAATAACCAGCCTCTTCACGGTGCGAATAGGACTGGGAGGGGTAACTAGTCCAGAACAAGGCAGTTGTTAAACTGCCTCTGCCCCTATAAGCAATTATGGTTAAGTGTCTTGCTCAAGGACACAAGTGTCACGGCCGGGATTCGAACCCACATTCTGCTGTTAACACCAGAACTGCCAATTTCAGTGCGCAGAATAGATTATGGAGACTTCCAGATGAGTAGGGCCACGGTGTCACGCCACTGTAGAACAGAAGACAGAGTATGTGATGGAGACTCACAATTGAGTAGGGTTATGGTATCAACACCACTTGAGCATAGTAGACAGCGTATGTAAAGGAGACTCCCAGCTGAGTAGGGGGCATGGTGTCACCCCACTGTAGAACAGAACACAGACGATGTGATGAAGACGCAGGCTTGATAGTAGGGGCACGGTGTCAACCCATTGTAGAACAGAAGACAGAGCATATGATGAAGACTCACAGTTGCATAGGGGTATGGTGTTGCACCATTTAAGCACAATGGACAAAATAGGTAATGGAGACTCCCAGATTTGTGGGGCCACAGTGTCGCATCACTGTAGAACAGAAGACAGATTATGTAATAGATACAATTAAATAGGGACATGGTATCAACACCACTTGAGCACAGTAGGCAGTGTATGTGAAGGCGACTCCCAGTCTGGCATGGAGTTAATAATAATAAATGTAATAAATGCACTATTATTCTTCAGCAGATGATACACTATATCACAGTTATATTTACTAAAACATTTGTTACAAAACAAAGTTACAAAACCATTTATGTACAATACTTACATGGTTGTGAACATTCATTATGGACCACAGTTTCTGCATGTTGTTTGTGTTCAGTGATGCTGCATCATTATCTCTTTATCAAACAAAAAATAAGAGAATCCTTCATTTCATTGACTTTCTTCTCAAATTAGATATGGCAAGATACTTACATGATTTCATTATTCATTTCAGTAGCACTTTATTTTAGGTGCAATAATTTTACAAATTCAGGAATCAATTTTCATTTCTAATGTCATCTTTCTTTGTAATAATACAATGATTTCCTCGCAAATACATTTACATATATACCCTAACATATTTTTGTTACAGTACATTTGTTACCATGGCATGTGATTTCTCGGAGCTTATTTCTTATTGTTGAAGTTTTATTGATGATTTGTTATTGTTGAGTTTCTATTCTTGAATTGTTATCGAGTTCTTATTGATGATTTTGTGTATTGATTATGCTAAATATCTCAAAATTACTTCACAATGATTTCAATCTGAAATTGATCTTCATATTGAAATCTTCTAATTTATCATTGCTGAAATGAAAATCTATTTTCTGTTCTCCCACAATAATTTTTTTATTTTTTAATTTTTTATCTTATTGTATATTTCCACTGAGTACTCATGTTACCTTTGAATGTTATTCTTACTGTAATGACAACATTGAATAAATACTGTAAAGTATTGTTTTCTTACAAAACATTTTACCATTGTGAAACACTTTTGTTTCCAGCTATGTTTAAATTAAAATTTTAATTCAATGTTCCAAATCGCTTCCTTCCTTTGTCATATTTCAAATTTGAACTTTAACAATCTCATGATAGCTATATAATAAGTAGGAATCACATCAGTTTTAACAGATTCTAAACCTCTCACATAGACATGATCAATCAATGTTCCCTTCTCAGTTGTAGCATCTACAACACACAGCTTGTAACCATGCTCACCCATGATATTCACAATGATTGAATTACATTTACTCTTTACACTCAAAACATCTTCATTAAAGTCTCCCATTATTATACATTTATTGGATACTTTGTTCAGTTCATTCAGAAGGATTTTTATATGAGATATGAATTCCCGAAGCACATATGACACTGGTCGATAGATAACTACTAATGACATATCAGATATGATCTGGAAAGCAATATATTCAATGTTTTGGACAGGCAGCATAAGTCTACTTGTTGCTTTATTTGTTTTACTGTATACTGCTACACCTCCATGACACTGTTGCTGTAACATTTCAGTCAGCTGACTAGAATTATCATAGGAAAGACATCTGGGTTGATGGTAGTTTCGGAAGTCATTCAGTTGCATGCCATACTGCAGTTGATCTTCGGTCCATGTTTCTGTCAGACATATAAAATCTGCTTCCATCATTTCACTGTTACATTTCAAGTCCATATAATGTGCTTGCAATCCCAGAATATTATGCATCATAATGGTCATACTGACAGGTGTACTATCTATACCAACTTCATTAATAAATAGTGGCATATTATTCAATGAATCAGCAACTGCTTCATGACAATATATGTACTTCTCATCAAAACCTTCAATTACCAGACCTTCTAGTGATGTAACACGACTCAGACTCACATAAGCTTGACCTGGTGCAAATGTATTAACAAGAGAAACAATAGCTCTGTCTGTTGTCATTCCTTGTACTTTGTGTGCTGTGCAAGCAAAAGATAACTTCAGTGGAAACTGATGCCGTACATGTTTGTTACCAATTATTTCTTCCTGAATCTCAATAGTTACACTTTCTTCATCATTTGAAGATGATGCAGATTTCCTTCTCAGTTTTATTCCTACTTTGACATTATCAAACTTAATTTTAATACACTTTGCTTCATTACATTTATCCTGTGACATTACTATCTGTGATACAGTTCCAAATATTCCATTAACCAGGCCATCAGAAACATGTTCTTAGTTAGCATGACCCTAGCACCAACACCGAGTAACAGGGACTGTGGTAAAGTTACAGATGAGTTCTTCAGCGGTTTTCCTCGTCTAATTTTAACCTTTGTGGTGTCGGTCTCATAATCCTTTGCTTCAATATATACACAGTCAGAACATTTGGAATGCAGAATCTTTACATTTTGTTTATCTACTTGTTTGTTACATGGAAATATATGAAGAGCCTCATTCCACTCTTCACCTGTCTCACGTCCTTTCAACATTTTCATATCGTCCTCCCGCAAGGCTTCACGCTTCTTTCTTACTCTTAGTCTATTCAGTGTCTCTGCAAATTTGGCATCTTCCTTTTGTCTCATTATTTCATTAAGTTCAACAACCTTGAAATTATCATTCCACAGATCACATGTTACATTACTCTGGTACAGAGATTTTGCTTTCACAGGAGGTAACTGATAGAAATCTCCAACAGCTAAAATACTGACATTTCCAAAAGGGCTATGATTCCGACACTGCTTGACCTGTCTCAACCGTCCATGGATATAACAGTAATTTCTGACTAACCATTGAAACCTCATCTATAATCAATATCTACAGCTTATCAAGTTTATTACGAATTGTACTTATTGTCTCTTCACCAAATGGTTGATAGGGTAATCTCATTTCTATTGGAATTGATAATGCACTGTGAATAGTAGCACCATTGATATTAAATGCAGCTACACCTGTAGGAGCAGTTAGCAATACTGACACATTATCAGGGTTTTTCATCATTGATCCAAGTATCCGTGTTGCTTCATATTCTATACACTTTACTAACAAAGACTTTCCCGTTCCTGCACCATCAGTAAGAAACACTTGAAATGCATCTGGGTTTTTACCATTAGCCTTGTCCAAGCACCACTGTCTTATTTTATAGAATACCTGCTTCTGTTTGACATTCAATAATCTCAGCATTTTCAAAGCATCAGACTTTGGTACTCTTGAAGAGTGAACTCCAGTGTCACATACTCTTTCCTCCTTTTCAGGTTTCAAGTCTGGAATGTTAAATTCATCTTCACTTTCATCAAAATGTAGCTAAGCACATTGATTCAAATGTATCTGTGTCTGGTCTTGCTTTGTAACGATCCACCTTACTAACCATCCACACACTGTCTTCATTTTCATCATCATCATTATCACATGATTTGTTCTGAATTACACTCAAGGGCAAGCTCATTCAGACAGGGTTCTCTCCTAATGGTATGAACTCCACCTTTCTAGAACATTATTGAAGTCTTAATGTACAGCAACGATAAACTGCTTCTTGTGCTGACACTTCACGGTTCTGCAGATAAACATTTCCTATTTGTTTCATACTCTGCTTAGTATCTGGATTGCCTCACTCTGTGCATGCTTCAATAATTGTCCCATTTCACGTTCTGCCTTAGACATGTAACTCACTACATAACATACACATGCATACACATCAGTAATGTATTGAATGTCCATGTTTGCATTCCAGCATCTTATCAAATCAGGATTATAGTGATTAATCCACGCATCTTGGGGCTCTCTTTTCAGCACAATATTTACTTTTTTACTAAGCACATCATTGGCTTTCTCAAAATCATCCTGTGTGATGCCAATCTTTGTGAACAGTTCATTAGTCGACATGTGTTGATTGTTGTCATCATGTACTGCAGTCCATACTGATTTCAACAATCCCTTTGCTTCTTTCTCACCTGAGACATCTGTCATATCCTCATTATCATCAAGATCCATTGGTTCTTGATTAGCAACAAATGTCCTCATTGATGGCGGCCTAGGAAAATTAAATCTACACTCAGTACCCTTCTTCTTACATGATTTGGAATGTCTCTTACTATGTTGCTGAACACTGGTTACGATCTCATTCAACTCTTCATCTTCTGTTGATGGCAGAACACAACTTACATACTTATCAACAAACTCGGCCACTTCATCATCATTCTCCGTGCTCAATTTAGGCGCATCCTCAATCCAAAGTAGACAATGAGTGTGTAGTGAACCTCTTTGCTGGAATTCTACTCTGTAAAAGTAGTCTTTCACTTGACCTATTGGTGCTGAACTTGACATTATCACATCTTTCAAAAAGGTATGAAATCGTTTGTCAAACATTCTAGCAACAGTTACACAGGGTTACTTCTCAACAACATACATTTCTCTATCTGCTGCAGAAAATGAACAAAACCATGTGGGTATACCAAGTTGTCTGACCATTGCTAATATATTTTTTCTGACATGCACTCCAAAAAGGCGGTGTTCCTCGAATAGGCTTCAAGAACTTGTATCCCTGGTTTGATTTCAGCATATCTTTCAACTTGTCATTATCATTAAGTATACTAGCAGTGACATTACCACCATTTGTTTTGCCCGAGCCTTTCCTCAATGCTATAGAAACACTCGAGATAACTTGCTGAATTTCAGACAGATATCGTGCATAAAAAATGTACTGTGTACTCTTTGCAAACCTGTTATCAACATTCATTAATCTATTGTTGAAATATCTAGAAAGTGTTAATTTAACTTCACGCTTATCAGTAAACACTGGTTCACCTCTTGGAAACAGTACTGGGAAACATTTAGCTTCATTACTTTCTTCCATTAACACTCTAATTGGACTATTTCCTTCACACGGTGCAACACAATACACATCATCAAAATACTGATCAAGAACTTCTTGTCCAATATTAGCAGGCTGCAAGCATGTGTCCAGTGGTATTCCTCTTAACCTTTCTTCATCTGTTTCATCCTTTTCAATGTCACTCTTATTTTCAACTTTCTCTGTGATTTCATTATCTTCTTCCTCTTCCTCCTCTTCCTCCTCTTCGCACAAAGAATTCTTCCAGTCTGTGTCAATTTCAATATCATGATACCATTTATTATTCTGCTTGAGATAATGCAAGGCAGTTTCTACATGATCACTGTTCACAAATTGATATTGGAAATATCCTTTATAAGCCAATTTCCTCTTCAGCTTCACACGAATCATCTGATCATCACTTTGAGGTCTTGGTAATGATTTCACTGTTTTTGAAACATTTGATGGTACACATACTACTGGACCACGTACACCATGTTGACCACCTTTAGGCAATGCTATCAACTTTAACAAATGGAATGTCAAGTGCAATTAGATTCTCTTCTAACTTGTTCAAACTTGCCAATTCGTCAGAAATTTCTGCCAGGTGTAAATTATTACAACAAGCTTATGCTGGTATCTTGCCATTCAGTAATTTACGATCACATGTATAACATATCCACAGACAAGACCTACTCGATTCCGACACAGCACATAACAGCCTACAGTTATCATCACATTTGTGTAGATATTTCTCAGTGATACAATCTATACTTCTGTATTTCACTTTATTACATTTGACAACTTGCTTACGAAATAAAAGTCTCATACACACAGAACAAACATACTCGGGTCCATTTGATATTTCCTTCTTGAAATCTGATATCACATTCTTTATGTTATGTTTCTTCACTTTCTTAACATTTGTACGACTGTCATTCTTACTTTTAATATTCTGCCTGAAATTTGCACTATCTCGGTACTTCGTTTTTGTCAATTCAATATATTATTCCTAAACTGTTCATTTTTGTGATACTTGGATGTTGAAGCATTCTTCACTCTATTTCTATAACAAACATCAATGTGGTATTTATGAGCATTTCTGTCAATTGTTGTACTCTTGTATGCTGGATTGTGCCGGTATTTGAATTTGACAACATTAATAACTTTCTTCCTGAAAGGCTCATTATTGTGGTATTTCACTTTGCTTGCATTCTTTATTTCCTCCTGAAACTTACTATAAGTCTTGTACTTTTCTTTGCTTTGATCAATTTTCATGACCCTATTTTTTTCAATTGCCCAATATTTCACTTTTATGGCATTTTTCTTTGACTCAGCTACTTGTTCTCTATATATCTTATCATTCCAATATTTCATCTTTTGATGCTCCCTACACTTTGCTTTGTTGTTCTCTGTAAACTCAACATCATTCTTGTACTTCTCACATTCTCGTTTTCTTTTTCCATTTTAATCACATCACTCTGCATCATACACAAGTTACCCTTACTACGTTTTTCTCTCATGCGTTCTTTCATTAGTTGTCTTTTTCTTCACTAAATTTAAACATTTATTTTTCTTTGGAGTACGTCTTTCCACAGATTCTTTCCTTTCTATAGTCTTATTATTTGTCACCTGCTTTCTACACTGTTTAAACTGCTTATTATCACTCTTTGAAGAGTTCTCAGCACACACAACAAATCTCATAGAACAATCTCCTTGTTCTTCATCAACATGACATAATTCAGGTGATAACTCTTCTACTGATAGAACAATATCAATGAACTCTGTGTTTATGATTGAGATAAATTCCCATATCAGAAGTTACAGCACTCCTATCAACATTCTTTGCAGAAAATTTATACCATTTACAAGAATCATCAAATGTAAATATATCAGTGCGAAGCATGTGTGCCATTGCCATAATTTCAATCTCTGTAGCCCATGTATCAGCATCAAACATTCTCTGTCTCATGACACATTCCTCTACATTAGAAAATCCATCTCGCAGAAAACATTTCAATTTATCACCATTCTTCAGTTAATGATCAACACAAGCAATTCTCAATTGCACATGGTTACATTCAGTCCCTGATACAGCAAATGACACAGCTCTGAAGAAACAATTGCCATCACCTTTAATATGTGAAATAGCATCAGGTTTGCCCATTGCTTCACATTCTGTATAAAAATAATCAGATTTCAAATGTGACGTTTCAAAACCAAGTCTTTGACAAAGAGATTTCTGATATTCATACAGTAATGGACAAAACTTCATAACACCAGGTCCAGATTCTCCTACTACTATGACATCATCACAATCACCAGGTGTGCATTCAATGCATTCTTCTTTTCTTCCAATCTTACTTGTCATATTTGAACCAACATTCATGTTACCAAAATCTTCACTGACATTGTTTGCACCATGCTCACATCTATTTTCTTTCTGTGTCTTCCTATGATCATCTCCTAACACATTAGACAGTCCACACTCTCCAAAATCAATACACATTCCTGATTCACTGCAGTTCTCAATTTCCATTTCTTCATGAGTACATGTACATGTGTCAGCCTCACCATCAACACAGACCATACCAGTTAGTTCATACTGTTCAGTATTTGTCAAATTTGTGGATTGTGCCAACTTAGTACAATACCTGTATACACCTTGCCATGTTCTTGCATGCATCACGATACTTGATCCATGTTCAACCATACAGCCTTGAATGCTTCTGGAATGTGAATCAAATACATAATATATTCCATCTTGAGCAATTACTGCAAATGTATTTTCATGGAAAGTTATGAAGCATGCATAATATTTCTGGAGAGCTTGTTCTAGTGCAGCTTTCAATGGTACCATGTTTTCCTGCTTGATGAAACACGTGAAGCAGGAGACCCTTTTCAGTTTGCGTACCGTGGTGTGGATGATGCAATAATAACATTGTTACATAACATTTACAGTCATCTTGACACCTGTAAGACTTACGCCCGTTCATTATTTATTGATTTCTCTTCTGCATTTAACACCATTAGACCACAGACTCTATTACACAAATTACAGAATTTGAATGTCAACCCACACATTTCCCTCTGGATTAATGACTTTCTACTTCAACGATCACAGAGGGTCAGAGTAAGTGGTGTTAGCTCCGACGTTACACATTTGAGTACTGGAGTTCCCCAAGGTTGTGTTTTATCGCCCCTTTTGTTCTCCTTGTTTACAAGTGACTTTAAAGTGCAAAATGACTCATGTATTCTGATTAAATACGCTGACGATACCGTCCTGACAGGATTGATAGCTAACAATAATGAACTGGATTATAGAAACAACATTGATCTGTTTGTTAATTGGTGTGTTGAAAATCACTTAATAATTAATGTACAACAAACTAAAGAAATTGTTTTTAATTTTCAAAAGAACAAACAAACTATGCAACCTGTTAAACTTAACGATGTGTCCGTTGAAGTAGTAAATGAATACAAGTACCTTGGTACTGTGGTTGATAGTCAACTAAACTGGAATTCTAACACCACAAAAGTTTACAAAAAAGCCAACCAACGGTTACACTTTTTAAGGAAACTGAAATGTTTTAATGTAAATACCCGGGTTTTAAAACTGTTTTACCAGAGTACAATTCAATCATTGCTTACTTTCTGCGCTATCAGTTGGTTTAATTCTCTCACTGTTATCAATCGTAAGAAACTAGAACGCATTGTGAAACATGCTGGCAGGATTATAGGTGACGATACCGAAGGTCTTCATAAGTTGGTTCAAACTAGTCTCATGAATAAGTTCAATTGTATTTTGTCTGACAATACACATCCTCTTAACCCGCTGATTATAAATAAATCGGGTAGAATTCGTCAATTAAACCTTAAAACAAACAGGTTTAAAAATTCTTTTTTACCTAATGCCATATACAATTTTAACTGTAAATTTAGTAGATAATGGTTTGTGTGCCCTGTTGCCACTTGGCTTTTGGTTGCCTAGTGCACCTAGGTCTGTTTTATGGGGGGGGGGGGGGCATGTAGCTAATGTGTTGTTTTTATTGTACTTTTGTTTTCCTTCGGGGGGGGGGAGCATGTAGCGCATGGGTTGTTTTTTATTGTACTTTTGTTTTTCCTTCGTAATTTACCATTTATCATTGTTTCTGTATTTTTGTATACTTTGTCTATCTGGCTTCTGAAATTTGTATCATTTGTCTATTCCATTTAGTTTAGTCGGGCTGATAACATCTTTTTATTAAGTTTTGTAAATTTAGAAAACATTTCTGTTTTCTGTTTTTATTATTATTGTGCAATGTATGTATTTTATTGATATTTTAAAGAAATTTTTACTGCTGTACAAAGGATAACAAATTTCATGTGTGTCACATGATGAATAAAATGAATTGAATTGAATTGAATTGAATTGAATGTTAAATTCAACCAACTGACAAGCATTTTCATCAAATATCCCTAATACAGAGTCATGATACTTCATACTATAGTGTGTGTTACATACATCTAACTCAGTTGGCAATTCATTAATTAACAAGTAATCATTGTTCATTGTTGAGGTCTCTTGTAAGAATCCATACAATTAATTCCCAGTCATCAGAATTCGGTCCATGTCACTATACTTCTATTTGTTTTTCTTACTGTACATCATTGAGGCCAGACAATTAGCAACACATTGTTTCCCACAATTCACACCAAATCTTTGATCACCTTGATGAAAAATTCCTTGCGCAATAACTTTTCCATCTAGAGCCAATGGGTTAATTCTATTGATTTTTACACTGTTCTTTCTCTGATCTGTTATATTTACGTTTCCTACTTCATTATTGTCATGTTTTACTTTCTCAACTTCCTTAAAACATTTCTTTGTACAAGGTCCAATTTGAGTTCTTTCAGAATTCATATCCTTTTGGTTTGATAACTCATCATGCCTGACCTTTTCAACATGTTGTATTTTGCATGTTTTACTTTCAATACCATTAGCAACAGGTAATCCTGATCTTGTTCTACTTCTTAACCCTTTTGAAGGTGAAGCGACATTTTTGTCGCCTACCGGTTTAGAGGTGGAGCGACATTTATGTCGCTTTACAAATCACGCTATTGAAAGGGCGCGTTCAATTGGCTTATCAGGTAAGGCATCGTGTATGTTATGTGTGATCCATTGACCAATGAAAAACTGGCTACTATGTGTATTGATGATGACGTATTGGCCCAGATGATGACGTGTTTGCCATTCACAGTCACGGTATTGCAAGGAAAGGGAATTCCCATTATTTTAGGAAGACAATGTGACCAAGATGGCGGCGCCCAGTAGCGACATCGGTGATGGAGATGGGGCTCAAAATCTGCGAAAAAGACGTACCCGGTTCGATCCATTTGAAATTATTGACATGCTTGATGATTCACAGGATAGTGGTAGTGACATAGATATGCAGGATTTTCAAGAGAGTGAGTCTGGAAGTGATACAGAAGAGCGTGAGTCTGAAGATACAGAATCGGAAGCCGAAGAACAAGAGCAAGGTAACGTTAGCGATGATGGTGAAGTGGATCTCGAAGAAAACATTGAAAACAGTGATACTGACAGTGACAATGATAATAATGCAACCTCTTGGGTGGAAGTAGATAAGCCAGAAGAAGCTTGGGCCCCCTTGAAGCAAGAAAGACTGCGCGGCACTTCATGGAAATCATTCCAGACAAAAAGCGCAAAAAATGTGCTGTTTGTGCGTCAAAGCGAGATCAAGGCTTCAAGGGGACCCGAATCACAACTTGGTGTAAAGACTGTGGAGTGGGACTTTGTAAGGGCCAACGCTTTCAAGCATATCATTCATAAATGGAATACATCCCTGAAAAAAAAAAAATGTCACAGGTAAGCAAACCTTTCTGAAATGTAACAGAAACTTTATTGATAATTCATAAAGTAAATTTTCTGAAATGTAGCAGAAACTTTATTGATAATTCATAAAGTTTAAAAAAATGTAGCCAGTTCCTTTATTTGTTTTAATTTTAAACTATTGATTGTCATGTATATCAGCAAATTATTCTTTACAACCCCCCCCCCCCCCCCAAAAAAAACCTACTGTTTCAACTGTAATTCCACTTTTTAACCCTCCTATATACAGTGCAGTTGGCATAGAATTGTCAGACCTTTCAAAACCTTTCAAATTTGCCGGACTGAAGGGTTTTGAAAGGTGAGAAAACTGTCTGACAAAAGGGACCTATGAAAGGTTTTGAAAGGTGAAACAACTCTCTGAACAAACTGGTGTGAGGTATTTCAGGGGGTGGGAATTATACTGGCAGATTCAGTAAGTAGTGGTTACTGGTCAAGGGGAAAACCATACTGCAGTAAGCATGGACTGTGATTACTGGGGAAGGGGAAAACCAACTTTCCCAGAACATATAGTGTGGGCCGTTCCATTTTATTCAAGGTGAGTATTCAGTATTTAAATATAAAAAAATTCATGTGTTTTATTATTATAATTATGCACCTGCTTTATTGTGAAAGACAATGTATTATGGTAATTTGTAAAGTAATCTGAGACTTGACAATGGGAGCCAAGTGTATAAGGCCATATTTCAGCAGTGCTGAGCCACCAGCCAACCCCTGGCAATCATCGAGCGATCATGAGTTTCCGTGAGGCCCGCAACCTTCGGGAGAGCTTGACTGGGAGAGAGCTCTATCTATTCAACTCCATGATGAAGAGAGTAGCGAAAAGAAACCAAGATGATGGGGAGAGAGACCCCACAAAGAAAGTAAAGAAGAAGAGCAAGAAAGAAGGGCTAACAGAGAAAGTGAAGAAGAGGATGAAGAGGATGAAAAGAAGACGCCCACCAGTAAGAGGAGAAGATGTCTCTGGGCCCTCGAGTGCCATATCACCCCCGGATGCCTCTCCTGACCGATCCCCATCACCCAACCGATCTCCAACGACAACACCCATGCATTCACCAGACCACTCCTGCTCCGCATCATCCGGCCACTCACCCACGCATTCTCCAGACCACTCCTGCTCCGCATCACCCGGCCACTCACCCACGAATTCTCCAGACCACTCCTGCTCCGCATCATCTGGCCACTCACCCACGCATTCTCCAGACCACTCCTGCTCCGCATCACCCGGCCACTCACCAACGCATTCTCCAGACCACTCCTGCTCCGCATCACCCGGCCACTCACCCACGCATTCTCCAGACCACTCCTGCTCCGCATCATCTGGCCACTCACCCACGCATTCTCCAGACAACTCCTGCTCCACATCGCCCGACCAAACATCCACTGACGACGATGAGTACTACATCACTGATGAAGATGAGGATGTGAGGTACAGCATTCCACTGGATTACTCATCCTCCTCGTCTGCACCTGCCTCAGAGAATGAGTTCTCCTTCGGCTCAGAGTCATCGGAGGAGGAGATCAGACCGCCCCCCCCCCCAAAGAAGACTCGTGGCCGGCGACCAAGCCGACCCCAGATACTCTCAGAGGATGACCCAGACCCCCCGTCTTCAAGAGACCCCCGACTACCCCCGTGATCGTCATGGATGGACCAGGTCCAGAAAGAAGATTTATGTACACCGCTTCCGGGCTGAGAAACCCCATGGGCCCACCTTTCAACGCCCTGATGACGACGAGCCGGTGGACTACTTCATGCAGTTCTTTCCCCTGGTGCTATTCGGCAAGATCGCCAGATACACCAATATCAACGGTCAGGGGAAAGAACGGTGGACCAGAACATCACCGGAGGAGATCAAGGCATGGTTTGGAATCCGCATCATCCAGGGAGTCCACTCAAACTTCAACATGCAGGATGACTGGTCAACCCATCCCGCCTTGAGAAACAACCTGGTGTCGGGCACCATGACCCAAGGGCGATTCAACCAGCTGTCCCAGGTGATCTGCTGCACCAATCCCTTGAAAGGCCCACATAAGATCAAGAACAGGAAGAAGCGGCATGAGTTCTACAAGAAAAATCCACTGTACCAGCTGCAGATCATCTGGGACACTGTCCTCCATAGATGCCTGACCAGTTGGAACGCAGCCAAGCAACTCTCCCTCGATGAGGCGATGATCAAATACAGAGGCACCAAGGCACAGGTCCGCCGATTTTTCATGCCCCTCAAGCCAACAAAGATGGGATTGAAGGTCTATGCCATCTGCGAGGCATCTTCTGGCTACCTCATCAACATGATGATGCATTCATCAAGTGGCCAGAAGATGCAGAGCATCTCCATGAAGATGATGGAGCCATTCTTGGGCCGTTACCATCACCTCTTTTGTGACAGGCTTTATACTTCGGCATCCCTCGCAAAAGAGCTGCTGGAAAACGAGACGTACATCTGTGGGGCTGTCAAACGGTCATCCAAAGGCCTCCCAGTGGATTTCTCCACCAACGCGGAGATCAACCCCCACTGGCACAGACAGATGGCCCAGCTCAACAAGACACCAAGGGGCACCATGTACTTCCGGCAGCAACGCCAACTCACCGTCGTCCTGTGGAAAGATACCAAGGTGGTATCACTACTTTCTAGTTGCCACCAAGCCTACCGAGACAGGACAAACGACATGCTCGTCAGAAATGTGAAGGAGCCAGAGAGCAAACGCTCCACAAAGAAGGATGTCTCCTGCCCTCCCCATGCCACAGACTATACAAGATACATGGGCGGAGTGGATAATGCCGACCAACTGCGCTCCTACCACACCTGTAGTCGTCAGTCCATGAAACGGTGGAAAAAGATAGTCTACTTCCTTGTTGATGTGGCACGGGTCAACGCCTGGATTTCCAGCAAGACATTTCGGAAGGATGACAACTAGCCAGACACCCACAAACATCGGCTCTTCACCGTGGCCATCGGTACCTCGCTCATTGCAGGCTTTGCAGAAGGTACACCAGCCTACCAACCCTTGCTGCCACCCGTGCCCACCATCAATGGCCCCAAGCACCGCTGCATTCGGATGCCCTCCAAGCACCCCAAGATGTGCATTGAGTGCCGTCGTGAAGGACGGAAGACAGCAAAAGGATGGACTGTTGTCACCCGCACCGGTTGCATCAGTTGTAACATCCACCTTTGCCGTCAAACCTGCTTCCTTAACTACCATGATGCTGGGCGTGTTAGCGTCAACTAAAGGAGAGCTGACAGAGGAGACCACTTTCCCATCAAAAAAATATATATATAAAAAAATATAAAAAAACAACAAAAAAACATCCCAAAGGCAATGATTGTAAGACTGAGCCTTTACAACAACAACAAAAGTTGAAAAAAAAAAAGTTGAAATGTTTTGAAATGTTTAGCTGTTTTCTGTGAGGGATACTCTATATAATGTACTGGGGAGTAACTCTACCTTTCAAAACATTTCAAAAGGTTTTGAAAGGTCCAACTATTTATGCATAGCAACTGTACTGATATTTGGTTGAGCAATAGCTCCACCTTCCAATTCCTTTCGAAATGTTTTGGAGGGTCTGGCCATTTTCTGATAGACTTCCCATACCTTTATCATAGGGGTATACCATAGCCCAATTTTTCTACACTTCAATACCTTTCAAAGGGTATTGAAAGGTGTGGTCATTCAGTAGCAACAAATTCTGAAGTGTTTTAAAAGGTTCATACATTATTGATAGCCATTTTGCCATTAAGCAGATTTTGAAAGGTTTTGAAAGGTCAAACCATAAGAGGGTTAAGTACATTACACACTGCCTTTGTTTTTAGATGCTAAATTATCAAATTAATTCACCCACGGCCACTTGAGGGCAGCAGTAAATTTACCATCGTCCACATTGTTTATGAACTGCATTTGCAGCCTTTACATCCTTTTCTTTCAATTCACTCTTCTGTTTTTTCACTTCCTTGTTTTGGTTCTTCATACGTCTCTTTCTTGATTTCAAACTTGTACTTACATTTTCCTGCATAGCAACCTTTTTCTCCACAACTAATACTTGTTCCAACGAGTGTACTGCATTGTCATCATCATCTTCAGATACTGCTTCAAATGCATTACCATCTTCTGGAATACCCAAATCATGAAATAGACAGTCTGAATAATTTGAAAAGCCACATTTGCGACAGATCTATGTTAGATTTGATTCTGCTAGAGATTCATGAATGTATTCTGAAAATCCCATATAATTAATATGATACCATATGCTACATGTATCACATTCCACTTTCTGTTCACGACAACAAATTGTTTTATCACACAACCAACACATTATAGCTTCAGAATTTTTGGTCAGAAATATTTTGCTACTTTGTTCATTTTCACTATTACAACATTGCTCTTTGAGTTTACTTATCTCACTTTCTTTTATGACATCTTTCACTTCACTTTTCAACTCATCATCTGTGCTGTGACATTGCTCTTCATCATATCTCATTTGGATTTCCTTCTTTTGGTCTCATTTTACTTTCTTTTCTTCTATTTTCTCCATCAGATTCTTCTTCTTTGTCTATCCCAATAAGACTTTCCCGTTTGTATTTATACTTTTCATCTTGAATGCTATCATCTCTACCTGCTCCATATATAACTTGGCTGTTTGACAGCAGTTCAACTGATTTCTTCATTTCTAATTTTGAATGAGACTTATATTCAGATACATAATCAGATTTTAATTCAAACGTTGCCTCTTTTCGACTGTCCTTACTGCCCTGAGGTGATGCCAACCTCAAGTCAGGTACATCTTTTAGACTTTCTGTACTGCCTTGAGGAGATGCCAACCTCAAGTCAGGTACATCTTTTAGACTGTCTTGGGGACTGTTTTGGGGAGATGCACAAAACGCCGAAACATCATGAGAGGGTGGTGAAATGTCACATGGAGAATGGGAATGATGGGAAGACGAGGAAGAGGAGGAATGAGATGTACAGATGGATGAGGGAATGGAATGAGACTGTACATTAACAGACAAGGGAGACATACATCCGTCACCAGCCTTCTGCTTTGCCCGGAGGCGGCGCATCGCATCTCTCTTGGCTTTGGCCTTTGCACGGTAGTTTGGCATCTTCTGTTAAAAAAAAAAACACATCCAATACTTTATCAACAAAACTTTTATCCAAACCCTAGGTTTCATTTACCTTATTTTGACTAAATACACAATTTGCCATCATTATTTCATACAAAGCATACCGAATGAAGTTCAAATTTTTACTCAAACAACCCTGCCCAAAATGAATTTGAATGAAAAAACGCACGCCTCGAATAGCTCCTGCGAATTTGAATGCTGTTTTGTTGAATTTGTTAAATTGGATAGTTATTTAGTTAAATTAAATGACGCAACAGAACTTTGGACTAGTCATAAAACGAACTCGAATGTCCATTTTCAGAAGCATTTAATTTCACGCGAAATAGAATGGCCTCGTGGTTAAATTGGCTGCTCATTTGCCGAAATTGACCGAGAAAACCTATATTATCAGTTACTATAATGTGCAATATTCACTTTACTTCATTGCATATACCTGACTACAACATTTATGCAGCTACTTCTCTCATACATATATATATATATATATATATATATATATATATATATATATATATATATATATATATATATATATATATATATATATATATATATATATATATATATAGCTATTATTTGATGTCTGCTGCTCCAACAAGAAAGCAATAGCATATTCAGTATCATACTGCTCACTTTCACACTACTGCTTCTCATCTACTTTTCAGATCTTCTACACAGCCCCATTTGAAACTTCCCAAGAAGTATAAAACAATTTCTACCACGCACACAAGGTGACAATCCAAGAAGCAACAGCTCTACCAAAAGACCCCAGAATCAGTGTTAATGGCGTCATTTAACCCTGCGAGGTAATGGGCATGTTCAATTCATTCGAATGCAGAAGTGGTACGCTTTTAGTTGCAGATTCATTATTTATGAAATTTATTCAAAAATTAGGCTTAGTATGGCTCCCTTTATGCTCGAAACTGTTTTGTATTCTTCCTGTATCACTCTTCCTGCTGTTTGAAGCCATTGTGAAAGAATGAATCAAGCTCAGACAGCCAACTCAATATAGAACACACACATGTAGGTGACCTGTTGCACATACTGAATGAAGCCACACCCCTTCTAGGACCCCACACAGGAGCCAATTAGCATGCCCAGAGGGTGAATGACATAGCAGGGAGGGCATGGAGGTAGTGTGAGTGGATTATAAACAAAGGAATCCAGTTACAACACTGTGAAAGCCATTGAAATGGGTTGCAACAGTTACTGTACCACTGATGGTGCCAAGTGCAAAAAAACATTATCTTGGCCTTATGTAAACAACCGGGTCAGCAGGTCAGGGTTTTACACCTGGACCTGATCCAGAATATCATGGGAGAGGCTTATCTGGCTGGACAGGGTCAACAAACTTTTTTAATGGGGTTAGGCTAGAAAATGTGTTTTCCCTGCAACTAAAAGCGTACCACACCCTAGTCGCAGGGCTGTATTTCATACATCTACAACATTACAATTACTAACCCAACTATGTCCACTACACCTGTAGTTGACAATACCTTCAATTCCATAACATATGAATTTCATCCCTATATTTCCTAATACTGTAGAGAGCAAAACTGTCATTTTGTTCTTTTTGTAAAAACTTTAAACAACCCGTCTCCATTTTACATTGCTCTTTCTTCTGTTTTCAATCACCTTTCTTCCTCTTAGTTCATCACCACTGACCTTATTACAGCTTCTGTTACATCCTTCAACATTTAATGCACACCAACTCTGTATAATAATATTTTTCACTCACTATTTTCAACCTTTCCCTTCTTTTCATTCTTCCAAACGACAGGTTTCACCAGTCAAAGCAGGACCCACATACCAACTGAAAAGCATCGACTTAACTTGATGAAAAAAAAAATCCAAGTTAACCTGTGGGGTAACTATTCCGAATATGTCATTCCATCATCTGGAACACATGTGCTTGTTGAAAATGTGTTAGCGTCCACATATCAAGACACCACAGTGTTAAACATTACACAAGAGACGGTCATCTTGGTAAGCTTTCCTCATTTCAATAACTCAAGCAATACCATTATTTATAACTTACATGTATGCAAACTTCACCTCTGTACATACATACATATAAACCACCAACCACTTTCCTATTGAAACTTACCTAATTAAACCACAACAACAACACCAACAATTTAAACATACTATTGCACAACCAACAATACATATTTGCAACACTGAGCTAATTGTTAATTCCAACTTTAACTCACACATGCACATGATCCCATCACCTTAGTAGCATTCATGTGTACCCATAACAAGACATGTCAATATAACATTTATCTTAACTATAACAGAAACAAAACACATTCCATGTTATCAATATTATACAAATATTGGATGCATATGAGTACCATAAATTGTAGAATATAATCACGAGGCAAAGCAGAGTAAAATGGCACAGCCCAGATTTCACCATGTGATTATATTCTGCAATAAAATACATCCAATTTTTGTTTTATATAACTCACACATAGATCCTTTTCATAACAACTCCTTTAAATCTTCACTTAAAACTTGAGCAAATGACGAGTGTTGAAGATTCACGTTCATGTTATTCAATGCCATATTAATTGAACAACCTTGTCCCCCGTGCATGCTATGAAACGACTTTGCCCCTTGTTTGGACGAACATGCGGGGACAATTATTTTGGAAACAATGCTGATAAAACTGAGTTCAATAACTACAGGAGTGTACAATATTTTTTTAATATTGGATGTCCAATATTAAATTTTGGAGCGTCACGGCACGGTATGGCAAAATAATAGTTGACACATAACGTTCATTCCATCAATCAAATGACAAGGATCTGTGTGTGTGGTACATAATGTCATATATTACCACTGTATACTATATTTGCTTTAACTACAAATCTTTACCTTTCGTCTTTTATACAGCCGTCAGAAGTAACAACCACATCAGAAACTATCACCATTACAGCGTTTTCCGAAGACGGGTAATAACATTTAGTGCCACAACGCTTTTCACAAATTTTACCCTAGAGGCAGCGATAGACCTGTAATGTACAAAACTTTCCAGACAACTATTGTTTAGTCCTCCACATCTCAATCAAACACCGTAGTGAATACCCTTTTAACCCGAGTTGCACCATTGACCCACATTGACACCTAAATACAGACCCAACACAGTTCCCATAGAATTTCTGTCTAGCCATACCACTAATACCAGGTCAATGGAGTTAATTACTCTTATCACAAAACAAATAATCATTCTGCTACAAACTATTGACATTTAGTCTTGTAATACCATTGTTGCAGGCCAGGCTATAGTTTTAACTATATAAATAGGATATGATGGGCTGTAGACAGTTGCAAGGGCTTCCACAAATAGCACAAATGCATTTTATAATAACTACTATTTTGCAAGGAATTGTGTTCACCCATAGAACAAAGAGCTACGATTGCCAAAATAATTCGTTTTTTGAATCTACAGGGCCTTCATCCATCTCTTTAAGTCACTTGGGAAGGGCAATTGTTTTCACCAAAACAAACATGTTGCACACTATATACACCTACAGAACAATAAAGTAGGTTTGTGTAAACCTGTACGTATATTTAAAGACTGATATCTGCACACTAGGTCACTTCTTAAAGATATTATATAGCTTTGGTATGATCAAAAAAAAGAATTGATAAGTTTTAATCTGAAAGCTGATTGTTTACAAAGGTGATACTTGTACCAAACCCTCTAAGAAATATTTCTGTCTAAAATGTTGTCATCTTGGAGAAAAGTGTATCTGAAAACCTCAAAAAATGCAACAGCTGATGTTGATTGCAACAATCCAAATTAAATACAATATGAACATGCACAAAATCACTGATAAAAACAGAAACCGTTATTTGCTATTTTCTCGAAAACGTTAACACCAATATTGATGAAATTTTCACAGGTTATAGTTTTATGATGTGTATTTTGAAAACTAGAAGATTCAAATGATTTACTCTTCCAAAAACCAATTATGTTTCATGCCTTTAATAATCTTCCCCATATACCAATATTTCCTGCTTAACATATTTATTGCAGTTCAACACACTGTACTACCTTTTACAAAGATCACTACAACTTTCATTGCTCTTCTCTCTATTGCTTTTATACCATATAATCCTCTACCAAATTACTTATTTTTCTACATTTTCTATACAACCACATCTCTTTAGTGACAACATAATCTTCCTCAACGAAAAAGACGAAGAGTTCACCATCACAGCTGATATGATGTGCAGCATCTTCAACATTGCAGACATTCGTGAAGCCCATCATCGTCTTCCCGTTGTCGTCAACATTGAAGTGCACAAGGTTGGAAGAAGAAATGAAGTCACCACTATGTCCCTGACATGCGACAGGTATTACAAATCTCTCATGTTTACAACACAAAACTAAAATGCATTGCACAAACACTTTCTTGCACACTCACAAGGCACTCTTATTTTGTAATTGTATACCTTACTGTCCTAACATGTCCTAACTCCAATTTCGTTCTCCCTTTATTTTTTACATCTACGGCTCTGACGACAGTGAGGAGATTTAGTGGTTCAGATATAAAATTGTATTAACAAGGCTTACTATAATAAAGATAATGCTCGCAATTGCCGAGCCGAAGGGAAATGTATTGTCTGCAACTGCCAAGACTTAATTATTTTATGTATAAGAAGTTGCTCGTTGACTTCCGAGTCTTATTTATTTCAACTTAAGTTAAGTTTAAGTTATATAAACCTACTGTGGTCACGCGAACTCCTCCGCTGTGAGGGACAAACACCACCGAGTCAGTTTCAGAGTCCACGTAGCGAATTCAGTATCAGTGGGGTTCACGCAGTATCATTTTGTTAACGCGTTCCGCACCAGCAGTTAAAATGAATGAGTCTTTATGCTAAGAAATCTTTATTGATGTAAACCTGGCCGCATTCTTGGGTCATTCATCAAAAGAAAAGAAAGAATTCACTACATCAGCCTCCTGCCAAATCACATTGATCTGAATGTGATTGGTAGTAGCAAAACTAAATATTTGCAAACAAAATGTTATTTTTAAAGAGAAATCATATCTATTTACAATAACTGTCCAAATATCTGCTTGGCCATCTCACTCGCCTTCCAGAGCGCGTACATCTGTCTGATTTTTCTGGAACAGTGTTGGATGTAGTAGGTTTAGATGATGAAACTGGATTAGATTTCGCTGGAGTTGTTTTAAATTCGAAGTCTGTGTGTGCAACTTTTAATCTGTCGATACTTATTGCATCATGTTTACCATGTATGTCTATGATGAAATATTTGTTTTTCCTTTGGATGACACGATATGGACCGTGGTAAGGAGGTTGTAGTGGCTTTTTGACTGAGTCAATTCGAACGAAAACATGCGTGCAAGTAAATAATTCTTCAGAAAGATGGCTTGATCGCTGATTGAGTCTAGTGGCTTTGGGTTGAAGTTCAGACATGTGGTGACGCAAACGGTCAACATAATTGGTTGGATCTACAGATTTTGAATCATCCGAAGGGATGATGAATTATCCTGGTAGTTTGAGTGTTGTGCCGAAAACTAGCTCCGCTGTACTGCAACCCAAATCTGTTTTTAAAGATGTTCGTATACCCATCATTATCAAAGGTAACGAATCCGCCCATCGATTTTATTAATTTTGAGTCTTGAATGCTGATTTTAGTTGTCTATGAAAACGCTCCACTAATCCATTTGCTTGAGGATGTATGCTGTAGTGCGAATGCGTTTACAACCTAACAGTTTTGAAAGATTGTTAAAGAGTTTAGATTCAAATTGACTACCTCTGTTGCGGGTACCCCAAAAGTAGCTACCCATCTTTCGACAAAGGTTCTCGCCACTGTTTCTGCAGTAATGTCAGGAATATGAATTGCTTCAGGCCATCGAGTAAATCTATCGATGCATGTAAGTAAATCCATGAGATGGTGGTAAGGGACCGACTATATCAATGTGGATATGGTTAAATCGAGCGTCTGGTGTGACAAAGGTACCTAACAGTGTCATAGAGTGGCGATGTACCTTAGCACGTTGACACTTGATACAATTTCTGGTCCATGACTTAACATCTTTGTTCATAGATGACCAAATAAATCTTTGTGTGATAAGTTTTTGAGTAGCTCTTATTCCTGGATGGGATGTACTATGGATAGAATTGAACACATCATACCTAAATTCTTTGGGTATATAAGGACGCTGACGACCAGTGGATGTTTCGCAAGTAATTGTACCTTGTGAAGTATAAAGTGGAATTTCTTTAAATTGAAGATTTGACGATTTTCGTAGCCTAATTAGCTCTTCGTCAGTCTTCTGTTTATTTGCAATTGCATCAAAATCCACTGAAGTGGCTGAACTGATAGAGGGAGTAAATGTTCCAATGTGGAATCTAGAAAGTGCATCAGCTACGGTGTTTTCACTACCTTTCACATACCGAATGTCCGTACTGAACTGTGAAATGTAGTCTAAGTGTCGTGTTTCTCTAGGTGAGTAACGATCAGGTTTAGCTGCCAAAGCATACGTAAGGGGTTTATGATCGGTTACGATACAAAAATCACGACCTTCTAATATGTGCTTGAAATGCCGAATAGATAAATATACAGCTAACAACTCACGGCCAAAAGTGCTGTATTTAGTTTCTGCAGGTTTTAAACGCTTTGAAAAGAAGGCAATAGGCGTCATAACGTTATCCATAACCTGGTGGAGTGCACCACCAATGGCTACATTTGACGCATCTGTCATGAGACAAAATGAAGCCTCTGCATTTGGATGTACTAGCAAGGTAGATTCAGCTAGACAAGTTTTAGCTTTTTGAAAGGCATTCAAAGCTCCATCAGAAAGTTGGATCGATTTTTTTTTTGATTTTCCTGCCAAAAGGTCTGTGAGAGGTTGCAATGTTTCAGCACAGTTTGGTATGAATCGACGGTAGAAGTTAATCAATCCTAGAAATTCTTGTAACTTGCGGATGGAATTTGGAAATCTTTGATCACTTTGATCTTTTCTTCGCGTGGTAAGATGCCATTTCTGTCAATGTGATGACCAAGGAATTCCAAGGAAGTTACGGCAAATTGACATTTGCTGGGATTAATTACTATTTCATATTGACGTAAACGTTCAAAAACTATTTTGAGATGTTCTTGTTCGTCTATGCTGGCTATCAACAAATCATCTATGTAGGTATATGCAAAATTTAGTCCATGTAGTACTTGGTCCATGAATCTTTGGAAGGTTTGAGCAGCATTTCGAAGACCGAATGGCATTCGAACGTACTCAAAAGGCCAAAAGGAGTTGTAATTGCGGTTTTAGGAATATCTGATGGTTCGATAGGAATTTGGTGATACGCCTTAACAAGATCGATTTTGGAAAATACTTTCTTGCCCAGTAAGGAAGTAGTAAAATCGTGAATATGCGGGATAGGATATCTATCCGGTATTGTGATGTTATTTAAAGATCGATAATCACCACAGGGTCTCCAATCTCCTGTTTTCTTTGGAACCATATGTAAAGGTGATGACCAAGGACTATCTGACGGACGAATAATGCCTAATTCTAGCATATATGGTCGAATTCGGCTTTCGCAATTGGTAATTTATTAGAGGCAAGTCGTCTAGGTCTAGAATGCACTGGTTGTCCTCTAGTGTGAATATGGTGAGTAACAGTAAGCTTAATGGTAGTTTCCTTAAAATTTGGTCTTGTTATTTCCGGAAATTGGTTAAGCAAAGAAAGGTATACGTCGTCTTTTTCGGGAATCGAAAACATAGGCTTTGGAGAAATTATTGATGTTTTATTACCAGAGATCATAAGTTTAGTCTGGGAATCAATTAGTTTTCGATTTTTCATGTCTACAATCAGTGAAAAATGCCTCAAAAAGTCAGCACCAATTGTCGGTAAAGGGACATCAGCAACAATATAAATCCATTTATATGCACGTCTTAAACCAATGTTAATAAAGAGGCAATAACGAAAGGTGGAGATCCCTTTACTGGGTGTCGAATGACGAGATCATACAACTGATACTTTTTTGAGCCCAAAAATGTGGAATTGTTGCGTATTATTGACCCTGTTGCATCTAAATAGATAATATCCCTTGATGCGATCTGATGATACATTCTAATACTGTCCTCTGAGAATAATATTACTGATGGAGGAACAACAGAAACATATCGTAAAATCCCTGGGATTTGCTTCCCCGAATCACATTGCTTATGGAAAATATTTAAAAGACCTATTTCACTTACATAATATTTTGTGTAGCTGGATATTTTGTGTAGTACTTGTTTTGTTGGGGTTTCGTCTCGACATCCTAACAGTAATTGTTGATCACTTAAACATTTAAGATTATCAAGATGTTCACGTCTAGTCTTTTGTGTGCAAGTAATTTCTTCAGAGCTTCCCTTTGAGTGTTGCGCACAAACCGTCCCCGTCGTTCACTTTTATGATGTTTAAGTTTTCCACTGAACGAAACGTTCACTTTTAAATTACTTTGTTTTCATTATCAAGTTAAATTTTACACTACAATTTGTAAAATTACAATACCCAGTGGCTTGAAAGGTGTGCTTTGATTTTTTTCCGACTACATTTCGATGAAACGTAATGACGTCTAAACTGGAAAGAGCAGTAGGCCTATGGGTGTAATTTTCTCAGTACTTTACTAAAAACATGTACCCAGTGTTTTGGAAATGTGTTCTTTTTTTGTTTCTTTCTCTAAGATTGGTCCATTCTGATTTGTCGACAATTTTTTTGTTTTTGTTTTGTTTTGAATTTTAGGTAATTTAGCCGTCCAGAAAGTGTTGTAATTTGCAACATTGTTTCCATTTTCTGTGCACATACCTATAACAACATCTTCATGTATGGAGGTACTGAGTACAGGTTTGCCAACTGCAAATGTATCGTGTTTCTAATCACTGAATATTTGTTGAGTTGATTGTTATATTATGTTTACTTTATAATACGGAAAGAGCTGCGGTTTTAGAGATGATATATATTTTTTGGGGAAAACAAAGTAAACTTGTCTGGTCATATTAGTGTTGTGTTTGTAAATTTACCCACCAGAAATGTTTTCCCCCAACTCTGAAATCCTGGGTACGCCACTGACACAGTCTTCAAATTGGCTTCCAAACCCTGCGCCCCTGCCCATGGAGGGTTCCTATGTTAATTCAAATTCACTAACCTTCTTTGTTCGATGTTTTGAATGAAAATGCTCCAGGAAGCCATTGTTATCTGGGCAAACCCGATCGCACAAGAAGCAGTTGACCTGTAAGACACTCTTTGGCTTTTCCCCCTTACTCTGTGTCGTAGTATTATGAGGGGTATGAGTAGGACTGGTTCCTTAGTTGGTACACTGTCCTCGTTGTTTGGTCTAAATAGATTAGATATCATTTTAGCATACTTGTTTTAACTGTGGATCAAAAAAGCGTATAGCTAACAGTACAAAAGCGCACCGGTCACCGGCTCCCAATTTGATTTGTGTCTTATAAAGTCCTTTTAAATGGCAGAACTTTTTCAACTTAAATGTTTATAAGCTTATTTGAACATAACCAGATGTTTATTTCACGTAGCTTTGTGTAAAGATTACCATGCATACACATTGTTAAGGCGTTTAAACAAAACATATGAAATCGCCAGCCCTGCAAGCAGCAATACAAATGTACAACAAGCAATACATTTGGTATAGAAACGAAAAGCCAAATATCGTAAAAAAAAATATACCCTACTGCTTGTTTTATCAAACTTCTTGCAGGCATAGGCCTACCGGGAATTAAGCCTACCTTATACATGGCTGCTTTTGAACATGGAAGTGCATACGTCACGGAACCCAAGCAACTAGCGCCAGGACCCGTCATTAGTGGTTTCGTTCTGAATAATATATAAACAATTAAAAACTTTATTTATGACGAATATGACTTCGATTTTATCCCTTAACTGAATCAACTAAACCAAAAGTGTTTTTGAGAGTACAGTGAATATGTTTGCCTTGCAGAGAATCCGTTTTGTCCCTGATAGCTGAAAGCTATCGAATAAAATATTTTGTTAATGTAGTCTTATCTTACCTTAAAAAATTAAGGAAAACCAAAAAAAAAAAAAAAAAAAAAAAAAAAAAATAAAACACATGTTCTGTTGGGAAAATAACAAAATTCAGACTTACAAAATTACTTAGCCCATGGCCTCAACAACCCCTGAAAGAAAATGAACTATTACTTACTGTAAATATCCAGAACAAATTCGATGATACTCCTCTACGGCCTTTACTACAACACGTGTACCCCGGTAACCAACACGACTTCTCTTTTGAACACATTGACGGTCTTCTAGAGGACCTTTCTTGTCAGTTTCTGTCGATGCGGTATTAACTGGTGTCGGTTTATTGGCTAAAGATAAATAACTGCAAAATGTAAAATTGTGAAACACGCTGGTGCTATGAAACAATAACATTCAGTCATTTATATTATAGGTACAAGCACCTATACTCACTGTTGTAGAAGGAATGTCCAGTTGAATATAGGGAGTAAAGCCCAACCAGACAATACATAGGGAAAACCAACATCAAGTAGGGACTGAAAATGTTAGTGGCACCTGCGTGGGAGGGTTTCGTGAATAAGTCGTGAAAAAGAAAAAAAGAGGACAATTTTGATTTATTTAAACATTGTTGTTTATTTGGGTGGCCTTCTGATTGTTTGTTCTTGTTGTACATTATGCACATACATTGCAATATCATCCCCCGATTTTTGATACGGATTAGCGCCACTAATGAGTGGGATTCTAAACCCGAGTCCCCGTAGTGAAATGAGAGGAAAATACCACTACGACAACCTTCTGCCCAACAATTAACAAATATTTTCATTCGTACAGGATTTGGGGTGGTGGTTCACAATTTCAGGTATTGGGATATAGTCATCATCCCCACCCCAAAAACAAACAAACCAACAAACAAACAAATAAACAATATGCATAACTGTTATAACCTTTGGCTGATATACGACGCATAGTGGTGCTTTTTGAGGCAAGATTCCCCTCGGTGGGCTACTGTCTGGTCGCGATAGGATCTTCACCAGGGATTCTTGCACCAGCTCAATGTGCACCATCTGTGTCGCTGAGATGTACACCGTCCCAGCACCACAAAATAATTGTCTCGTTTTGTGGGGAAGTCATCTTGGACATCGATGAAATGGATGTTAACATGTTATTGTATCAGGGCACTGACTGCCCATAGTTGTCCAAGCGAGGTAGAACTGATAGATGTCAATTTGAAACAACAGAAGAAAAGGTTGTACTTAATTTTGTTTAATTTGCTGTGGAGTATGGGTATTACTTTGCTTAATTTAGGACACTTCTAAAAATGTATTTGATCATTATTTGGGTTCTGGTTTATTTACTTATTTATACTTAATAGCCTACTTTAATGTTCCTTTACATAGTCTACTAGACGTACAAACTCTTTACACGTCGAATCATAACTGCTGTGCAAGCTTGAAATGTTGGTTCCAACAGAAAAACCAACAACATCTGGTTTCACTGACAATTCGTTGAATCTGAGTTCCTGTAAGTAAACAGTTATTGGCAGATGTTGAATAATATCATGATTATATTCCTATACCAGTTTCTGCGTCTGTCTATCGATCGATTATAAATAGAAGGTCGATGTCGTATCACAAAGTTTTTCACACTCCATCATTTCCTAAATAATCGACTCGTTTATATATCGTAAAATAATCTGAATTTTTTTAAACAATATTATCTTTCAAATTCGCTTGATAATCAGTGATGGAATAAAACCATTTCATAATACTCAATCATGTTTTGACACTAATCCTGGACTTATTTTATAAATATCCTTCACCTTTGCACCTGGTGTACAGTTTACTGCTAATCAGCAGTTGCCATCAAGATTCACATGACCCTCAACCATTGACCTCCACTGGGAGTCTCCATAGATAATCGCAAGCTGTAAGAAAGTCGTATTAATTGACATCAATAACAAAATAAACTCAGCCTTTTTATTTGATGACAATTTTTTATTTTTTTAACTTTTGTCTTTCTCTGGACGACCTTGCCAACACATTGTGTTGTCCCTAAACAACAATTATTAAAACAATAAATAAACAAATAATAAATTAAAATAACAATATAGGCTAACTGATAAATATGGTGATCAAGCCATTTCATTATATCACGTTTTTTCGACGAAAATTGTCTTTAATAAATAATCATTTTCAGTACAATTAAGTTTATTAATCAAAATCAATAAAACAAAACTGAAATACTCCCGAATTTATTATATTTATATCTTTTAACAAACAAGAAAGTGTTCGTTTAAAGTTTCCCCGCAAACAGCCCTGTGAAAAAGTTTCTTGTTATGAATAGGCCTAGGAACTGCAGAATTCAAATTACATGATTTGTGTGGCCAATTATTTTTGGCATATAATTATTTAGCTCCCTCTACCGGTAGATTGGTTGCGGTAATTCAGCAACCTTGTCGGTCTGCCACATAAGTCAGGCAGTTCAACAACAAAACAGAAACAATCTGGCATCAAGGCTAATTAATACTAAGCAGGTGACAGTGTTCCCCCGGTTTCCCACCCCTTCCCCTCCAGCAGAATTTGAATCCCTCAGAGAAACACCGTCAGCTTGTTAAAAATTACGTCTTGAAAATCATGATGACCCTTACTGAACCAACCCCAATAATATCGCGGTGACACTAGGCCTAATTACACGTTACTACTAAGTTATAGTAGGTCCTACCTATACAGTTTTATTTCCTATATCTAATAATTATCATTAGATTTGCATCCAAAATTATTTCTCTCTCACTTGTCAAAACAATGTCTAGTCTAGTTAATTAGCATATTCATGACTACATTCTATAACGCTATACACTGAATCCGATAATTGGACAGTAAGAAAAAAATGAGGATGCTGGCATATAATAATAATAATAATAATAATAATAATAATAATAATAATAATAATAATAATAATAATAATCATCATACTACACTACACTAATCACTACTACTACCACTACCACCACTACCACTACCACTACATCATCACTCACCACTACCACCACCACCCCCACTACCACCACCACCACCACCATCACCACCACCACCACCACCACCACCACCACCACCACCACCACCACCACCACCACCATCACCACCACCACCACCACCACCACCACCACCACCACCACCACCACCACCACCACCACCACCACCACCACCACCACCACCACCACCACCACCACCACCACCACCACCACCACCACCACCACCATCATCACTAATTCACCACCACCACCATCACCACCACCACCACCAATTACCACTACCACCAATCACCACCACCACCACCACCACCACCAATACTACAATCAACACCAATCAATCAACAACAATCAACAACAACAAATCAACAACAACAAATAAACAACAACAACAACAAACAACAACATCAACAACAACAATAAACAAATAACAACAACAATAACAAATAAATAATAATAATAATAATAATAATAATAATAATAATAATAATAATAATAAAAATAAAAATAATAAAAATAATAAAAATAATAATAATAATAATAATAATAATAATAATAATAATAATAAAAATAATAATTAATAATAATAATAATAATAATTAATAATAATAATAATAATAATTAATAATAATAATAATTATTAATTAATAATAATAATAATAATAATAATAATAATAATAACAATAATAATAATAATAATAATAATACTAACACTAACATAACAATAATAACACTAACACTAATA
>CM055819.1:33325787-33358287 GCA_029582265.1 Zoroaster sp. YZ-2022 | reverse complement strand
TCTGGGCTTTTTCCGCGACGCCATTACGTTATTCGGACGTGTGTACGGGACATTAACACTAACAGGGCGTACGTGTGGCGTAGACTGTGGTACTGGTAGAAATCTATATCAAGGTCCATATCCTCCGAAAGCGAAGAGGTAAGCATGAAATGATATTATAATAATGCATAGCCATAGTAAAAACTGATTTGAGTAAGCTTTGTTTTTGATGATTACACTAATTGAACCATGGTTATTTAATGTTTTCAAAAAAGTTTTCCTCTTTTGTATTTTTTATGGTAAAACCTTATGATCCAATAATTGAAGGAATGACTCATTACCAATGAAGATGATTCTGGAAAGTGTAAGTTGTTTAAGCTGGTTACAATAGACATATCTCATTATTCTCTGTTTATAAGTCATACCTGTAATTAAGGATTTCTTTCTGCGAAATTTCACATAACCACCACTGATCATACCAGACTATAGGCTACATGTAATTTAAAATGTAATTCCTAAAACCAATGATCATTTAACTTGTTGCAATATTTCATTGTTCTTATGTTAATTCAAAACATTAATTGTAGTGCCCAATTTCATGAAACTGCTATAAGCACAGAAATTCCCAAAGCACAGAAAATCCTTGCTTAGCATAAGTACAATGTACCACCAAATTGCTATGTAGTATACATTGCATGTGACTGCAAAATTGTTAAGCAATATGTTGCTTAAGAGCTTCATGAAATTGTCCCAGGTGTAAAATTTAGATGATTCTTTAAAATGTAATACAAGTTTAATTAAAGTACAAACTGAAATCACGATTGTGATACGTTTTCATAAAGGTTTGAAGTTAAGTATTTTTAAAACTATTTTCACAAAGTTTTTACCTCTTTCTTAGTACTTTTATGATAAAACCATACTATCCACAGGTTGAAAAAAATGTTTCATTACCAATGAAGAGGATTTTGGATGAATGTATATTGTTCTTAAAGCTCGGTTATAATAGATGAAGGATTTCTGTCTGTAAAACTTTACTTTAACCAACACTGCATGATGGTATATGATACTGCACTATATGTAATTTAAACGAGAATCTAAACAATATTCAGATTTCATTATTCTCTAATTCAAAACATTAATTGTATAGTGCCCAATTTAATAAAACAGTTATAGCACAGAAATTTGCAAAGCACATGAAATTCTTCCTTAGCCTAATAAGGCTACTAGGCAAAAATATCCACTTACTTGCCCACTTATTTTTGAAAGGGAAGTAAATGTTGTTCACTTGGAAATCTTGACCTACAATTGGGAGAGGGGGTGGGCAATAACTTCTCTTACTCAATATCAAACTACAACCTGCAGATAATGAATGCATACTTATATAGTGGACTGTTTTTATAAAGTTTCTATAAATTTACTGTTACACAAAGTTACCTCTTGCATTATTGTTCTTGTACCAGAATAAATTTTAGATAAAAAGGGAAATATTTAAGTTTCAGGTTTTATTTTGTGTTGGTTTCAAAATGTTGTACCTCATGGATATCGTTGAAAGTAGCACCTATGGTGCACATCCTCAACACTTCTTGAGTGCTAATATTATAGCACGCGTGCATGTGCAAAATCAGCACTCAGAGAGCAGTCACTATAGACACACAAATAAGTGCTAAAACTAGCACTTCATGTGCTGAATTCAGCACTTGGTTTTTTAGAGTGCAGTAACAAAATTTACATAACCATGGTTACAGATTTGCACTGCACTTATCGTCTTCTTTTTTACTGTTAAGATTTTGATTTTTAATCTCTTCTATGACAAAATTATATTCAATAACAAAACAGTGTACCCTAACAAATATGACACGATGTTTAGTTGGAATGCAAAGGTACATGCTTTTGTACATTAAATATGTCTGCAGTGATTTAGATAATATGCCTAAAGGTAGAAATTCAAATAAAATACTGTTTTTTATTTCTGTTACCGTTCACTAATTCTCTTACCATGATTGAATGGCATATTTTCATTCAAGGATTGAGATTTAAAATGTTATTTTGCATTGTATAGGAGTTATTAACCCTACTAAAGTCTAAAGTATTCCTTTTTGAAATCACTAAACTTTATTAATTTATTCTGCTTGTCATTCTGTTGCCAAACTTTTCCTTCCATAAAGTGACCCAGCAGGTGATTTTATAAAATAATTTGTATCCAATGGATCTGTTGGATTCTGACTCCCATTTCATACACAACTTATTTTCCATATGATGGCAAATGTTGGCTGGGTCATGAATTGGCACAATTCCGTTATCGGAGAATTGCCCATGTGCAATAATTTGAAAAATATTTTAGACGAATTTTATCATGAAATCAATTTGTTTTCTTAATTATTTTATGTATACAACAACAAAAAATGGGAAAAATATATATATGCATATATATACATATATAATGTGTAAAATAAAAATCTGTTCATTGGGTGAATCAACTTTTATTGGGTCAATTCAGTTTACTATAAACACAACTTTTTTGGCCTGATGAGAAACCTCGAACATGACCTTTCTCCATTTGTAGAGGTTATTGTTTATATTTGCTTCCACAAGTGGGGTTATTTGGACTTTGCAACAAATGAATTGTACACGCGTGTAAAATGTCTGCAAAAGCATTCAGATTTGAAAGAATTTGGTATTTATTCTGTTGAATTTAGGAACCATTTCTAAATTTGAACTGGAAATTATTAAAATTTGTTTAAAATATTCACATCACAGACAAAATGATTTCTATGTTTGGTTTATACCATCATCATTAACACTAAATAATATTGAATTACCAATCCTATATATTACCTTTAAGCCAGTTTGTTATTTAACACAGATGATCGCACTGTACTCAATGAAGTGAGTTTTACATTACAATTTGATGCTTTAAAACAAAACTTAATATTACATTAAGTCAAGTCACTATTGCTTTTTTGCTGCTTAAATGGCATTTTCCAGCAATTTTCTTTTCAATCAGAACATTGTTATCTTTCCTGAGGAAAGGAAAATAAGTACTTTTAAAATTACACATTTTGTAAAAATTCACTTTAAATATCTCACTTGCAAAGACACCTTTCATTCGACTAAATCACTCAAATATTGGCAAAATATTTTGTAAACACCAACAATATCAGTGTTTTTTAATGTCTTTTCCCCAGTGTACATTACGCTTTCAGGAACTTGAGACAGAAGAGGTTTGCTCAAAATGACTTACAAACCTCTTTTAAAATGTGGAAATCAGTTGTTTGTATTTACATAAATTACATGAGTAGTTACATATTAAGATGACTTTACCTCAAAATAAAAACAGAGGGGTTCGAGGACCAAGGTGAGGCCACAACCCATTATCCTATAGTAAAGGCTAAGCCTCAAACTGTTATTCACACTCATAAATGCCATTGTGATGGTGTTGCCAAAATATATTTAAAAAAAAATTATATTTGATGTATAAAAATCTAAAATGAGTTGTGGAAGTTTGCGTCCATGCTTCAAGAGCATTTTAATAAGTATCTAAAGCATGTACATGTGTTTCTTTGCCATCTAAATAATTTTAATTTTCCTCCAGATGGCGCCAGCCCCCAAAAAGAAAAAGCCGGCAGTAACTCTCGGTTTTTTTCACCACCCAACGAAAGTGATGAGGAGGATGGGGATGTATACAATTTTAGGGAGGGGGGGATCAGAGAGTAATGGTAATGATGGTAAGATTGATGACAATGATGGTGGTAGTAATGATAATGGTAATGATGAAGTTGATATTTACTGGGCAAAATTTACTGGGACATGTTCAATTTGGGGATGAGTTGGGGTTACGAATGTTAGAAATGCAGGAAGAGATTTTAAATACATGTAGGGGGTTACTGGAGAGGGAAGATGTGGGGGTGAAGTGGGTGGAGATGTGGGTGGGGTGTGGGGGTGAATTGGGTGGAGGGGGAAATAACTGGGAGATTTATAATTTAATGGCTACGATAATTAATAATCAGCGGGAACAGTGGGAGGGGATGGCAAGTTTAGAGGGGAAGTTAGCAAGAATAGACTATGATAAATAACCGATTAGCGAATGCCCAACTCAATGTCAACCAGTCAGTTGAAAATGATGATGGTGAAGGGCTGGTTGACATTAAGGAATTAATTGTCATGCACAGGAATAGCAGTTCCAATCACAATTTTGCGGTTAATTTAGCTAGGAGTGCTTTCACTAATGAGGAATTAATTAATAATCGAACAATCGTGGGAGGGAGAAGGGGGGCTGGAGCGGAAGCACACGGCCAACTTGACGCTCTCCGCTTACAACAGATCCGCAACAACTATTTTATTGGGATTCCTCCACTATTGTATGTGGATATGTAGCTGATCATAAATCACTACACTGTGAAAATGTTGATATGGTACGTTATGAAATTGATTGAAAAAGGGTTTTGTGTTAAATCATTCGTGATGGTCCACCTTCATAAACCATGTTGTTCCCCGTTTCAAAATGAAAGCCTATTATTAATATGTAACTGTGGTCAGACATGTGAATAAAAAAATTCTTTGTAGACCACCGATAACCTGAACAATTTAACAATAATCAGTTGATCTTTATATATTTAACCAGCCTTAAATACATGCACTGCATTTTGATAAGTATCTAAAGCAATGTACATGTGTTTCTTTGTCATCTAAATAATTTTCATTTTCCTCCAGATGGTGCCAGCCCCCCAAGAAGAAAAAGCCGGCAGGAACTCTCGTTTTTTTTTTTTTACCACCCAACGAAAGTGATGAGGAGGATGGGGATGTATACAATTTTAGGGAGGGGGGGCGGGGCGTATGATGGTAATGATTATGGTAATGTTGATGGTGTTAGTAATGATGATAATGGTAATGATGAAGTTGATATTTACTCAATACTGGGCTTATGTGGAACATGTTCAATTAGGGGGTTACATATGTTAGAAATGCAGGAAGAGATTTTAAATAGGGGGTTACTGGAGAGGAAGATGTGGGGGTCAAGTGGGTGGAGATGTGGGGGTCAAGTGGGTGGAGGGGGAAATAACCGCGATATTTATAATTTAATGGCTACGATAATTAATAATCAGCGGGAACAGCGGGAGGGGATGGCAAGATTAGAGGAGAGGTTAGCAAGAATACAAAATATGATAAATAACAGATTAGCGAATGCCCAACTCAATGTCAACCAGTCAGTTGAGAATATTAATGGTGAAGGGCTGGTTGACATTAAGGAATTGATTGTCATGCACAGGAATAGAAGTTCAAATCACAATTTTGCGGTTAATTTAGCTAGGAGTGCTTTCACTAAAGGAATAATTAATAATCGAACATTTGAGAAAGTGGGCTGTAGCGGAAGCACACGGCCAACTTGACGCTCTCCGCTTTCAACAGATCCGCAACAACTATTGTATTGGGATTCCTCCACTATTGTATGTGGATATGTAGCTCACCATAAATCACTACACTGTGAAAATGTTGATGTATGGTACGTTATGAAATTGATTGAAAAAGGGTTTTGTGTTAAATCATACGTGATGGTCCACCTTCATAAAACATGTTGTTCCCCGTTTCAAAATGAAAGCCTATTATTAATATGTAACTGTGGTCAGACATGTGAATAAAATTGTTCTTTGTAGACCACCGATAACCTGAACAATTTAACAATAATCAGTTGATCTTTTTGTATTCAACCAGCCTTAGATACACGCACTGCATTCCCCGCAGATTGAATCTTCGAAGAAACAGTCCTGACAACCTTGATCGTGACATCACGTTTACAAAAGAGCCCCAAATCTAAACTTCTGTCAGGTAGAAACTTAAAGTGTACACAATCGTATGCAAAGAATATATATGGGTCATTCCAGCAGGTTGGGACAAAACCACTTTTACAGGGGTGTCTCTTTTTACAGCATTTATTCCCCACTTAGGAAATTAGAATCGGTTATTAGAAATGCTGAACGTATTATTGGTACTGGCCTGCCATCTCTCCTTTCCCTTTATCAAGAACGTACTTTAAAACGAGTTAGAAATATTATAGGAGATAATTCCCACCCAGCTGTTGACTATTTTAAATTTCTCCCCTCAGGGAAAAGATTTCAAAATTTTAGGGGCTCTAAGAGATTTATTGATAGTTTTTATCCTTCTGCCGTAAAGGTTTTTAATGTGCACCATTCCCGTTGAATTTTACATTTTATATTTGCAATTAATTGAATCTTATTGCCTTATATGTATATATCGTCACCGTTTTCACGAAGTGACTAAAACTTGAAAAAACGGTGAAAAAATCAAATTGAGTTTACTGCTGATTTTGAATGGGTTGATCAGCATCTACAAATTTACAAAGTTGCAAGTCTCAAAATTAATTAGTTTCTTAATTACGCTAATTACTAAATGGCAAAAACCTCCAAGAACCGCCGAAGTACGTTTTCACGAAGTGACAAATATCTTTTTGTCACTTCGTGAAAACGCAAACGCGTTGATTGCACGCAAATAAAAACTTCACGAACAGAGAAATTCACCTTGTTCCCAGGGATATTAATTTTGCGTGCGCGTGGTGCATGCAGTTACGAAGATACGATGTTGGCAAACATGGCGCGGCCCATTACGCCAGTGGTAGCCCAATCGTCATGTAAGTATTGTATACATTTATAGTAGATTTTCATATCAAATTGTAATTTGACATTTACGAATAAACAAGTTTGAAATATACATTGCCTCTGCATATTTTTACACGTGTTACTTCACCCAGTCACACAAGCAGTGGTATTAAAAGTTGTCAAGCTAAGTTAGAGACTTCCAAGTTCCAGTGAGTTCCAGCATGGAGCATAGCTCCATGGTTCCAGTAACGTTACAAAGTTAACATTAACGTAACTTAAGTTAGTGCTAATGTTCGTCGGAATGACTCTTCCGTTCACAGTCTCCTATTTTTATAATAATGTAATTGTCCTAAAAAATAGGAGACTATAAACGGAAGAGGCATTCGTACTAATTAACGTTAGATTAGAGTATTAATAAAAGTAATAAGAGTTCATATTTAAGTGATAGAATGTCAAACTTAAAACGATGGGAAACCATTGTAGAATACAGCCGCCACTTTTCAATCCAAATTATGACAAATATCATCAGATTTTCCTTTAACGTTAGTTTAAAAGATGATAGAGGACACACTGAAGGAAAGTGTAACTGTTAGTGTTACAGTGAAGATTGGAAACGATATTTTAGAAAATTTTGAGGAAAACAATACAGCCACCATTAAACTGTTCTCGCTAAATATGACAAATATCACAGATTTCCATCAATTATATATGATAGAGGACAAAATATAGCCTAGGTGAGACAAAATGTAGTCGAGTAAGTTTGAAGACGATTATATATCACTTTAGGAAGATTTTGAGCAATTAATTTGTGTAGGCCTACATCTATCAACTATAATAAATATAGGTAAAACTTGTAGCTTTGCATGGTGAGGATGATAAGAATAATTGCGGTGACACCATGTGGAATCTCAATTGAGTAGTAATTAGTTCTGAAAAGAACTGGGGGTACAACTCGACGTTTCGATCAGTATGCTCTGATCGTCCTCCTGAGGACGATCAGAGCATACTGATCGAAACGTCGAGTTGTACCCCCAGTTCTTTTCAGAACTAATTACTACTCAATTGAGATTCCACATGGTGTCACCGCAATTAGTCTTACTTATAATAAATATGTCTTGATGTTGGCCATGTTGTCGTCTGCTAAATCCACATGCATAGACTTTTCTACAAATTGCAGCTGTATTGTACAATATTTCCATGTTAACTGATAAGTGATAGTCATATGCTGTGCCCGTGCATTCCCTAAACCAACTTGACTGAACCGACATGGGCAGGTCAGAATACATAGTTGTCTTCTTGTGCTATCATTTAGTAATACAGTAATTGAATAAGAATTTTCGACTTTTAATGCTATATTGGTAATCTCAAAAAACGATCACAGTTTTACATGAAACTTACTTGATTTAAAGTTGATGATGATACCAAATGTCCCTTCCACTACTTACATGAACAGTGTGTATGTCTTGATCAGGTGCTATCATTTTATAGTAAAAGTAGTGAAATAATGTCAAGGAAAGTAAGCATACTTTTATGAGCACTTTTTCTAACATTACCAATAGTGTGTGGCTTCAAGCATGATCTCATTAACTAATTAATATTTTGGGATATTCATGATATTGGTGCATATGACTACTAAAGAAAGGTTTACCAATGTGAGTGGAAACAACTCCCTTAATAGAAGCAACTCCCATAGTAAAATTAACTTACGTTGGTAGTGTCAATTCACCCATCTCATTGTATGGTTTTGAAATAAGTACAAACAATCATAAATGTGTATTATTGTGTATTATTGGAAACTTTACATGTTGTGACTATTGTTTATCATTTCCAGGTGGGCTTTATGTGGAAGGTTATTTGAAGGTATGCTTGTAGAGAATCAAGAATGCGAAACTCAATGAGGAAAAAGCAAAGGTAAAGCTTTGAAATGAACTTAGTCAATTGTTTTGAAAAACTTATTTTCTTAAAAAATAGGTTATGTTTTTATAATTAAACAAATCAAAACACCCAGTTTTAAGAATTTTAAGTTTTGATCCACACTTCTGTGGTAGTGATGGGACATGTTGGTAGGTATACCAGTCTACAATATTCAAAACAACAAAGTAGTTGTGTGTTCTTCATCATTACACATTAACGTTCCTGCATTTGTTTTACAAGCCATTTTTGTATGTTTTTGTGTAAATGTAGAAAAGAGTCACATGCCGATGAAATGGAGACTTCCGATGATGATGATGACGACATACCATTATCAAGACTTATCAGATCAAAGGAATGTTGTACCGGTAGGTTTTGAAATTGTATGTGTGTAAATAGAAATGTATTGTTTGACAAAAAACGGATAGTGGTATATCTTGAGGCATGATGTTTTAAAATGGGGTTAGTGGTTGAGAGAATTGTCTTATTCACGTAATTTTTGTTTTAATATAGTGAGCTACCACAGAAATACTCAAAACCAAATCGAGCATAATTTTTAATGGGAAATTTAAGTCAATGACAGACAAATGCAATGCAACAAGCAAATACTTCACGTACAATGTTCAGTATAACAAGTCACACAAACCTGAAGTACAATTTACATTTTTTTGTTATTTGTTTTGTTACTTTTAGATAAAACCAGCAGTACAAGAGGACATACTTCAACCCAGTACATCAACCCACCTGTGAAAATTTCTTTTGTGATGAAGAAGTATGGGCAGCATGTACTAAATGTTTGTGCTTTTTGTGCTTCAAGCATTCTGAACTTGGTGATAATTGCCTTTCTCACAATGTTCATTTTAATGTAACAAGTCTGATTGATATAGCTTCATCTTCATCACAGTCTAGCTCACCTTACCCTGCCATTGCCAACACTACTGGAGGGATGTCTTCATCACAGGCTAGCTCACCTTACCCCGACATTGCCAACACTACTGGAGGGATGTCTTCATCAAAGGCTACATGTACTTCGCCTTGCACCCCAGTTACCAACACTACTTCTGGAGGGATGTCTTCATCACAGGCTACATGTACCTCGCCTTGTACCCCAGTTACCAACACTACTTCTGGAGGGATGTCTTCATCACAGGCTACATGTACCTCGCCTTGCACCCCAGTTTCCAAAACTACTACTGGAGGGATGTCTTCATCACAGGCTACATGTAGCTCGCCTTATACCCCAGTTGCCAAAACTGCTAATGGAGGATGTCTTTATCACAGGCTGGTTTGCCTTACACCCCAGTTGCCAACACTACTGGTGGATGGTTGTCTTCACCACAGGCTAGCTCGCCTAACGCCCCAGTTAACTACACTACTGCTGGAGGGATGTCTTCATCTCAGCCTGATTTACCTTACACCCCAGTTGCCAACACTACTGATGGATGGATGTCTTCATCACAGGCTAGCTCACCTAACGCCCCAGTTAACTACACTACTGCTGGAGGGATGTCTTCATCACAGCCTGGTTTACCTTACACCCCAGTTGCCAACACTACTGATGGATGGATGTCTTCATCACAGGCTAGCTCGCCGTACATCCCAGTTACCAACACTACTACTGGATGGATGTCTTCATCACAGGCTAGCTTGCCTAACACCGCAGTTGCCAACATTTCTACCAGAGAGATGTCTTCATCACTGTCTGTAAATCACCTTTCTCCTTCTGATTTTCCTGTTGATGGGGAGCCCATTTCATTCTCTCCCAAGCCCCCCAAAATTAGAAAGAGCAGAAATGCACTTGTTACAGATAGGAGAAATTGCGGGAAAGAGTATAGAACAGAGAAGACAAATAGACATATGAAGGAAAAGAGAAACCATATAGGTGAAAGCAAGTGCACATTTTGCTCATCAAAAGGTCTATTTTGCAAGGATATTTCATCTGAAGAGCGACAAACAATCAGAAGAGCATATTATGACATGGCAAACCTTCACCATCAGCGAGAATGGATCAGTAGGTATGTTTCTGTAAACACATCAGGGAAATCTTCAGGAAAAAACAGAAGCCTCAACTACTTCCTACCTAAATCTGATACAAATCATCACAAATTAAAAGTTTGTAGACAAGTGTTCATCAGCACCATAGGTGTTTCTGATAAGCAAATAACGACAGTTCTTCAAAAGGTTAATGAGTATGGTGTTATGGATGGCGAAAGACGAGGAGGAAGACAGACTGCAGAAAAGGATCAGATTCTAAGAGACCAAGTCCAAGAACACATCAACAGATTCCCGAGGATGGAATCTCACTATTGTAGAGCTAACAGCTCCTACCAGTATCTTTCATCTGATTTGAACTTCAGCATTATGTATGAAATGTACAAAAAGGAAAATCCAAGTGGTGCTTCTATTGGCCTGTACAAAAGTGTCTTTAAGTCATTACATCTCAAGTTCCATCAAGAAAGAAAGATATGTGTGGCTTATGTGAGACATACTTTTACAGCACAGCAGAAAAGAAACAAGAATTACAGAAAGAATTTGACAGACACTACAAAGAAAAAGTGAAGGTTCGGGAAATAAAATCGAGATCAAAGGAGAGAGCATCAAATGATATCAGCCACCGTGCTGCGGTTTTTGATTTACAGCAAGTTATATATCTGCCCAAATCATCTCGCTCTGAGCTTTTCTACAAGCGACGTCTAGCTTGTTATAATCTAACTATATATGAATTAGCCAGTAAGGAAGGGATCTGTTTTGTGTCGCATGAGGGTCTTACTCGTCGTGGATCATGCGAAATCGCTTCATATCTTCACAAGTATCTTAGCAATATTGACGAGCAAGGCGTTCAGCATGTCGATTTGTTTTCTGATGGATGCATAGGCCAGAACAAAAATTCAGTTTTGCCGGCGATGTTGTTGTCTTTTGTATGTAGTTCACGAAATGTACAGGAAGTCACAATGCATTTTTTTGAGACTAGCCATGGCCAGTCTGAGGGTGATTCAATGCACAGTTCAATCGAAAGAGTGATAAATCAGGTAGAAGAAATATCTGTTCCGTCTCAGCTGGTTAGCATATGTAAGATGGCGAGGAAAGATCCAAGGCCATACGTAGTCATACCAGTCAGTTCAGCTGACATCAGTGACTGGAAGTCATTCAGTCAAAGACAGGGAATTCTCCGGGTTCGTACCTCAGAAGACGGCAAAACCATTGACTGGACAAAGTTCATGCAAATTCGTGTATGTAAAAGGGAGCCCCACCAAATAGAGTTCAAATATTCTCATTTAGATGTGTCATTTTCTGCTATTTGCATCCGACAAACACGTCGCACATCTGATACTGAACCCCTTCAACCTCAGAAGTTGTACCAGTCCGGAAATCCAAAAATATCTGAAGGAAAGTACAAAGACCTCCAAAGCCTCTGCACAGGAAAAACCCCTGTATTGTTTCATCCAGACTACCAAGATTTTTATTTGCACCTTCCTCACTAAGTAAACAGGCCTATACGTTGTTGTATAGAACATTGAGGGCAATGTAATTGTTAATTAAGTGGTATGACCATAAGCATAACACTTTCTCATATGCCTACTTAAAGGTTTGCTGAAATTGGCATATGTGGTAGGCCACATTTTTAAAGAATAATAGCTTGGAAGTTGAAAAAACCTTTGTGTTTTACTCCTTCAACAAAATGGTATATTGTAGAATGTTTACAAAATAATGGTTATTAGCAGGTTCTGTCTCAAAGGCAAACTGGGACGGAATACAAACAACAAACATGTATATACACAAGAGTGAGCAGAAGTTAGTCAGGTGTGAAAGAAACACAAAAGAAAAATATATAAAAAGTCAGGTACTGGTACTGGGACCTGACAAAAAGGAAGATAACACATGAATAGATAGAGGAACTATGAGTTTTTGGCTGGAAGTAAGAGATTATGAGATTAGTGAAAAGCAATACATCAGAGTCAGACAGGGAGTAAAACAAAGCAGACAAATAGACTAACAAGCAAAACAAATGTAAAACAAATGTAAAATGTAAAAATGTCTGTATATTTTGTATTTATTATTATTTTTTTTTAGTTATACACGTCATTTAATTTAACATTCCATGATTCCCTTTAGAATATCCAAGTTTTGTTCCTAATGCAAAACATTTCTCTAAGACCTTATGATTGAAATGTTTTTAAGGTTCGCACTTTTCAAGTACATTGAATTTAATGGGGTATTTAACTCCAAACACAAATTTGATGAATTAAAAAAAAAATTACTTAAAAAACAATCACTTTTGTTTGCATCAGCGAATGATCAAACAGGAAACAGATCTATGTTTTATATTAAAATGCTTGAAGTCCTGCACATGTTTGGTGTAGTTTCTTAAACCATGCCGATTTGAATACTAACCAAAACGTTGTTTGTTATTAAGTTGGAAGTGCAATCCCCTGTAATTATTTGTCATAGGTGCTCTAATTTTATTATATGTAATCATAAATATCATTAAATATCTTAAGCTATGAATTAATTTTAATATTTTTCGTGAAATGTATTGAGATCAAAGTCATTTAATGTTTTAATTTAAAAATTAGTTAATATTTTAAAATAACGCAGATTAACTTTCACTCATGATGAGTTATAAATGAGTTGGTTTTGAGAAGAAATGGATGGCAACTCAATGTTTCTAAAACATTATTATTAACATATAACAAAACATATGTTTATAGGTAATAATTAACAACTGCTAAAATAATTAATTAAAATCATCAGGTACAAACAACGACAGTAGATTGAACCATGTTGGATTTTGTATTAAATTTAAACTGCTTTTGGTACTGGTGTTGTAAAGGTTTTGTGATATGAACTGTTTAACGAGTGTGATTCTAAATAATAAGTATTATTGATCTTTTTATTAACTTGTATTTGTGTATCTATGTATGACTATACTGAACACTTTCATATAGCCCATGAACTAGGAGGTCTGATTTGTGTTGGTGGAACAATTATAATTTTCAACAGTTGATTTATTTCTTGATGTGCAATTTTATATGTAAATTAGCACAAACTGTATTTCAGAATGTACATATTGAGCTCGGTACAACATTTTTATTAGTCACGCAGTACTCCTATGATAAATATTACAACTGAACTTGAACATGAATTTCTAAGAAGAAAATTTGTATAGATTAAAACAAATATTAAGAAGGAACTGACAATTTTAATTACTTTTCGATATTACCTTTGTCAGTAGTTCATCTCATTTTATGTAATTCTTATGATATTATTGATTAAAATGTTGCAAATGTTGGATTTTGTGTTAAATTTAATTGCTTTTGGTACTGGTGTTGTAAAGGTTTTGTGATATGAACTGTTTAACGAATGTGATTCTAAATAATATTTCATAAGTATTATTGATCTTTTTATTAACTTGTATTTGTGTATCTATGTATGACTATACTGAACACTTTCATATAGCCCATGAACCAGGAGGTCAGATTTGTATTGGTGGAACAATTATAATTTTCAACAGTTTATTTATTTCTTGATGTGCAATTTTAGATGTAAATTAGCACAAACTGTATTTCAGAATGTACATATTGAGCTCGGTACAACATTTTTATTAGTCACGCAGTACTCCTATGATAAATATTACAACTGAACTTGAACATGAATTTCTAAGAAGAAAATGTGTATAGATTAAAACAAATATTAAGAAGGAACTGACAATTTTAATTACTTTTCGATATTACCTTTGTCAGTAGTTCATCTCATTTTATGTAATTCTTATGATATTATTGATTAAAATGTTGCAAATGTTGGATTTTGTGTTAAATTTAATTGCTTTTGGTACTGGTGTTGTAAAGGTTTTGTGATATGAACTGTTTAACGAATGTGATTCTAAATAATATTTCATAAGTATTATTGATCTTTTATTAACTTGTATTTGTGTATCTATGTATGACTATACTGAACACTTTCATATAGCCCATGAACCAGGAGGTCAGATTTGTATTGGTGGAACAATTATAATTTTCAACAGTTTATTTATTTCTTGATGTGCAATTTTAGATGTAAATTAGCACAAACTGTATTTCAGAATGTACATATTGAGCTCGGTACAACATTTTTATTAGTCACGCAGTACTCCTATGATAAATATTACAACTGAACTTGAACATGAATTTCTAAGAAGAAAATGTGTATAGATTAAAACAAATATTAAGAAGGAACTGACAATTTTAATTACTTTTCGATATTACCTTTGTCAGTAGTTCATCTCATTTTATGTAATTCTTATGATATTATTGATTAAAATGTTGCAAATGTTACAGAAGTTTCCAGTTTGAAATTACTTAACATCCTTATCAAAAGGTTTTAGGCTTTACGTCCAACGTCCAAGCAGTAGTTTATACACTGAAGCACTGGTTTTGGTAACAAATGAAACATTTTCTCCAAAAATTAGTATACCACATTAGGTCGAAGGACAAAATAATCTAAATTATCATTTAACAGTTAATAAATTCATTGTTATCAGGTAAGAACTGGCGAAATAATAGGTCATACTTGGTTTTGTGGGTAAAATAATAAGGCCTACTGATTTTCGCGTTTTCACGAAGTGCCAAAAACTTCGCTATGTGGGTAAAATAATAAAGTCTTCCGATTTTTGCAATTTCACGAAGTGCAAAAAACTTCTCTGTGTGGGTAAAATAATAAAGCCTTCCGATTTTCGCGTTTTCACGAAGTGCCAAAAACTTCGCTGTGTGGGGAAAAAAGTAAAGCCTTCCGATTTTTGCAATTTCACGAAGTGCCAAATAGATTTATTAATGAATTACACATTAATTAAAGTATTTTTGTAATACAATTGATATAAATTGTGAAAATACTATATGTAAACTTTCGTAACATAAAACAATCATACAGTTCGGCCACCTTAATGAGGTAGAAAAGGTGATTTTAAAATGCGCATTCCTTCAAACGTGAATTTCTGCCTATATACATTCCCAGTGATCTGATACTTTTTGGCTCTTCGTGATGTTGCTGACGATATGTATATTTGTATAGTTTTATTTGTATACTTTTGTACACAATATTTATTTTTGTAAAATTTTAGAGCTCTTGTGTTCGCTCGATTTCCATTGTATATTTTTTATAATTGGCTGAATAAATAAATATCTATCTATATCTATATCTATTAAGACTTAAAAAAATTTTTTTTTAAATACATGATGTTGTAGTCAATTGTTAACATTATTATTAGGTGGAAAAAATAAATTCAAAAAAATTCCTGTGTGAGATTTATTTCAATTTCTTGTGGTGTCCCCCTTTTTAAAAGACTTTTTTGTGTTACAACAAAGTAAAAACAAAAATACTGCCGGTTTTCTTTTAGTGAAGAACAATTACAATTAAAAAAAATGCATGTATTAATTTTAAAGACATTCTCAACCTTCCAGAAAATAGTATTTTGCATTCAAACACCGCTCCATTTTTTTCCACGACACAATAAAATCACGCTTACCGACGTGATGCGTGGTGTCCCCTTAAAACGTCGGTATTATGATGTCGATCGTCAATAACATTAATTAAATTTAAAAAAAGGGTCCCACAGTTGTAATTAGTGATTCTAGTTGACACAAAAAACATTACATAAAACAAGCGCTGCTTAGTTTTCCGTACACGAATCTTAAAAAGAGCAGACCCATTCATGGTGTCCCTACACATATTAATCACGTCGTTATACTTTCCGACCGCTGTAAAACAAACAGTCTGAACGTTGAGAACGTGCCTGTCATGACAGGACACTATGCCTTGCCGCACCATTATGGGTACAAAGGTCAATGGAATTTTCCATCCGGGCTGGTAGCTAGCTAGGAACGTCTGTGTGATGCCCCCATCAAACGTCGGTACTAGCATGACTAGTCTGTACACACTTCGCAAGCGTCTGGTAGGAGTTATTTTTCTACAAAATGACAAAAATTACCCCACAAAAAGTATTATGTTGGTTAGTCCAAGGTTTGCTCAGTTCTATAATATTGCTTTTATGATACGATAATTCTTATTGTTATTAAAAAAAGACGTTCGTAATCTTGACCGGAAACTGGGCAGATTTGGAAAATATACGGCATTGGGGTCAAGGGGTTTCCCTTACCCATTGCTGTTTTTTTTTTAGGTCAACACGCTGGACTTCTGACAGTGTCCTTGGCCCAGTATACAAGCCTAACATTCGTTCAACCTGTAATCTGCTACTTCAGCACCATCAAACTTGATAATTTTGTTGAGCATGATGAGGGACATTCCCTTGAAAGTACAGTTGTTTTCCTGGTTCCGAATTTTTCCTAATGATTCGTTTATTACAACTTAACGTTAAAATGTTTGTTTATAAATCGGTTCAGATAAAAGTTTCATGCTTTAAAGAATAACTAATACACTGTAAACCATGGGGAAAAAAAAAAGGTTATGTTAGCGTCCCCACCCGCTTCCTTTTTTTTTCAATTTTATTTTAAAACTTTGTAAACCACTGTAAGCATGTTCAATTCTCTTGTCCAACATGTTTCTTTCATTATTGTGTGTTTGAACAGTAAAAGAAATGGATTTTGGAAATTTGTCAAAAATAAAAACTAAAAAGCCCCTCCTTCCTTTTTCCCCCCATTAACCCGGACCCGGAAAATGTTTTTTTAACATGATTTTTTTTCTTTCTTTTTTTACTCAGCCTTATGTGTAATTTTCATCCATCAAACTGCTACGTGCAAAGAAATCTCTGAGGCAACAGTAGTTAATTAAAACAATTATTTTAATTTAATTGTATTTACAGTTATTTGGTACCACCGCTACTACACCGGCACCACCAGTCCACCACTATGGCACCACCATTAAGATTAAGATTAAAATTAAACGATCGCTCAGAAGAACCAACAATAACAAACTCGTACCATTCTCCGACAGATCACTTCTACATTAAACAGTTGAGGTTAATAAAATGTAGAATATTTGGTAGAAATTATACTGCATAATGGCCTCCATCTTAACTAAGTTTAAGATTGCGATTGTATGTATTTTAATGTTATTTACTATCTGCCAACACAGGAGTGTCACATGGATACGGTGTCCCTGGAACATAGGTACCATTCTCTAATAGATTATTTTTACATTAAACAGTTGATAATAAAATGTAGAATATTGGGTAGAAATTATACTGCATAATGGCCTGCATCTTAACTAAGTTTAAGATTGTGATTATTTGTATTTTAATTTTATTTACTATCTGCCAACGTAGGAGTGTCACATTGATATGGTGTCCCTGTAACGTAGGTACCATTCTTTGACAGATCATTTCTACATTAAATACTTTGGAGTTATGAAATGTACACTCTTCGGTGACAGTCTTACTTGATGATTATCATCGGCGGACATAAGACCTATGACTAGGCGTTGTTTTTATTTTCCCTTTTTCTCACATACTGATTGCACTGAATGGCACATAGACATGGTGTCCATGAAAACGTAGGTACTAAATATCATCATGCCAATGAAGCAGAAAAAACTGTGAACAAGTCTGTATTGTTTAATAATACTTCATAGCATTATGTAGTGATGAATTTCACATAAACATAAGCTCTGCCAACTCATCTACTCTGTCAGAAGTCAAGAAAAACTCAACTTGAACAAAACATACATGAAACAGACATAAAAGGGACTGAATGCACCCATAAGATGGTAGACTTTTCGTCACACAGGTTTATTGTGAACCAGTTCTCTGCCATTTTTTTTATTGATGTGCAAATGTATATTCTGTGGACTGTTAATAAATGTTGTGTGGCTCAGGTTTAAATATTGTCTCAAAGAAAAGTGATGTTATCATTAAATATGGTGTCCATTAAAAATGTGTACTAGTGTATTTCGTGCCTATCACTAGCTTTGTTAATGATGCTGTACACAAAATATAACCAAATTATAAAAATACAACATATAGGGCTACTATAAAATACATTTTCTTAGGAAGCAGCCATATTTGAATATTTCCTATTTATGTAACACTTTTTGCCCCAACCTGGTGGAATGACCCATATAATATCTTACATTGTGTGCAGATTCCATTGTGCAATTTTCATATTTTGATAATGACATCATGCACCAACAGCGCTCGACGAGAGTTGCGAGACAAAACTTGATATCATATCAATGTGTTGATTTATGATGGGTCATTACAGAAATATTTCAAAGTATCAAGATACTTTCAACATGGATAATTGTTTTGTGCATTTTTACATCAAAAGAGGAATTAAAAATTCTTAAATTATAATTTTAATGTTGCTTTTTCAAGCTCGTTTCGTAAATTATTCCGAAAAAACATTGGTGTAGAAAAAAAGAGTGACGGTAATTGGTGACTTCATCAGTTGGGATCATTGAAGAAATGTGACGTTACAGGATTCGTCAAATGTGTATTTCGATACAATACATCCATGTTCAAATTACCAATGGCAGGAATATTATATTTCAATTTGCGGTTGGCATCGGAAATGAAGGTCGAGTCATTTTCATGACTGTTTATATTTCTGAAGTCCTTCACGATGTCTTATATCAGGTTTTTTAAAATTGAGATATGAATGTTTGAAATATAAAATATTCTACTTCAAGTTTAAACCGGAAGTGAATGTCTAATTAGTATCATGAATATACGCAATTCTTGGGATTTTCACGATCTAATAAAATCGTACAAAGATTGTGAATTGATCTCTTGTTGGGATATAATTTTTGGAAATATAGTGTTTTATTCTCCATGGTTCAAGATTCATGACTCAATAATTCATGTTTGATGTCACCAGGTGGCGCTGTTAAGATCTTTCGTACGAGGTGTAGATAGTAAACAAATCATTGTTTTGTTAAGGAGTTATGATTTGATGAAACAATAAAGTTGTAATAGTGTTCATGCGTTTTGCACGTACGTACGACTGTCATTAAGGTCTTGGCCAATGAAAAGCTCTGCTTTGCTGACTCCGCCCCAAGCTCCAACCCCCTCCGACCGTCGATGTCTATAGTATTTCACAATGAGTCCGGTAGCCGATTGTTCAATTTCATTTCACTCGTGGATTTGCAACAATGGAGATTAACAACACACTGCCTAAGTACTTCAATGCTTGTCTGATCTGACACTAAGAACTATTATGTATCAGTGACGGATCCGAGGGGCGTTTTTGAAACAGTTCCCATAAGGTACAAATCTTGTGGTTTCCGTCCCTTCCAAGCCTCCCACATTACTAAGAACCATGAAAGATAAGATAAAATGTACATCTTGGCACTTACAATTTAAACATTTTGTTAATAATATTCATGCATACCCGTACAGAAGGGGGTAGAAAAGTTTGAAATATAGCCTATATTGAAACTGGTGGGATTTTAAGTGGCGGATTTTAAGTGGCGGCTTTTTCAATATTTCTATTTCGATTTTCGTTTTGAAAAAAGGAATCTGAACTTCGACTATTGTGGGAATTTGGGGGTGCGTACGCATGCCCGGTACCCCTGCGGGTAGGCCTAAGTTTATTTAAATATATAATAGCACGATTACTTGTTGTCTATTCCGTAGGCCTACGTCTTATTCTTATTCTATTCTCTTCTTCCAGTCGGCCAGTCCTCATAGTCATAATGAATTTGGTATGATGTATATTTTTATCTGCTATTATTAGACGCAGTTTTGTCTAATTGCTATCAGTGTAATTATTATTACGATGCCATCCCAGAAAGGATCAATTATTTTGTTTGTAATTATTTGTAAATTCCCGTTTACGTGTATCTATGTATGTGGAACCTTGAATTTTTTTCTGAAAATACAAATAAATTATAATTAAACAGCCTGTAATAAAAAAGTCAGATAACAATCAAAAGCATTTTCGTGGTAGCCTATACCTGCCAATATCCCGATTAATTATTTCTCGTACTCTTCTCCTTAACTTGATCGCGTTTCTTCTGAGATAATGCTGAACGATGTCTTCTTCTGGGTTGGAGTTTTGAATAAAGTAATCCACAGCCAGACCCCATTGGTTTCCATGGGCTCTGTATCCTGACGTCGCTCTGATCATTATTCACAGGTAATCGGACTTGTTTGTGGGCCATGATGAAATGTGTTGGTCTCACAGACGTAGACGTAGACAGGTGTGACACTTCCGCTAATCTAGGATCGGGAGTATTTTCAAATGATACGTCGTCTATACAAATGTAATATAAAAGACGTACCTAAAGGATCGGGAGTCTTTTCAAATGGTAAGTCGTCTATACAAAGGTAATATAAAAGACGTACCTAAAGGATCGGGAGTCTTTTCAAATGGTACGTCGTCTATACAAATGTAAAGTAAAGGACTCACAACCTTTAGGTACGTCTTTCAGTTTACATAATCATTATGTAGATGAGTCAATGCAAATTGCTCTCATCTAGGTTAGTGGACGGTGTCACACCTGTATACGTCTACGTCTGTGAGACCAACACATTTCGCCATGGCCCACAGACAAGTCCGATTACCTGTAAATAATGAAGAGCGACGTCTGATATTAGAGGGATACAGAGCCCATGGAAACCAATGGGGCCTGGTTGTGAATTACGTTATCCAAAACTCCAACCCAGAAGAAGACATTGTGCAGCATTACCTTAGAAGAAACGAGGTCCAGTTAAGGAGAAGAGTACGGGAAATGATTAATCGGGATATTGGCAGGTATAGGCTACCACGCAAATGTTTGTGATTTCTATCTGACTTTTATTACAGCTGTTTAATTATAATTCATTTTATTTTCAGGAAAAATCAGGTTCCACACAGATAGATACACATAAACAGGAATATACCAATAATTACAAACAAAATTGTTGATCCTTTCTGGGATGGCACAGTAATAATAATTATTGGTAATAATAAGGGAATAACATTGTGAGGACCCGGTCTTCACTGCCTGATAATGACCGGCTTGGGGGCTGGCCGCTGTGAACAGACCGAGCCCGCAGCCCCCAAGCCGGTAATTATCAGGCAGTGAAGACCGGGTCCTCACACTGTTATTCCCATTAATAAATACCTCTTTCACGAAAGAAACGACAAAAATAGTCAAAATTGTTTACTTTTGCTTCGCTGATATTTACCTGTCATTTGTACTCACGTTCGGGGCCATACTTTACGTCCAAGTAATGTTCCTTCGTTTTGAACGTGCGTAGGACCGTAGTAACGTAAAGACCTCAACACTGCCCAATGATAAGCCCGATAGGACAGGCCCCACCCAACTAGGACCGTGGTCTTTATTGAACATCATAAATATTCATGCCATATAAATATTCTCTTCCGAGGGCATGCGCACAGTAGAATGTCGTACCAGTCCACTGCCTCTAACCATAACAAGCGCATCGCTACAACGTGCACCTGTTGGTTCGAGCGCGTAAAGGAATGCATTTGAATGCAGGTCGGGTTGTGTGGCTTTCAACACTAGGAAGAATATGCAAATGTAGGTTTCACCATGGGAGTGCGATTTCGCTCCTTCCTCCATTGAATGGTGATACACTTTCCCATAAACTGATAAACTGATAAATGAACTAATATTAAATAATACGATAAATTAACTTAATGGTGAAATAGTAGACCAAAATTATCACGACGGTGCTTCCAATGAGCGGACCAAATCTCATTTGAATGTGAACAGCAGACCTGAATCTCATCAGGTGCTTTCTATGAGCCGACCAAATGTCATTTGAATATGAACAGCAGACCTGAATCTCATCAGGTGCTTTCTATGAGCCGACCAAATGTAATTTGAATGTGAACAGCAGACCTGAATCTCATCAGGTGCTTTCTATGAGCCGACCAAATGTCATTTGAATGTGAACAGCAGACCTGAATCTCATCAGGTGCTTTCTATGAGCCGACCAAATGTAATTTGAATGTGAACAGCAGACCTGAATCTCATCAGGTGCTTTCTATGAGCCGACCAAATGTAATTTGAATGTGAACAGCAGACTAACTGCCCTGGGTCCTCCAATAATTGAGCAATTACTCCTCCATGCTTAAATACAATTGGATGATTTCGGAATATGAGCTAGCCACACCCAGAAGGATGATCATTAAATATAGGCCTACGACGCATTCTAATAAGATCACACATCACAATCACTTCATCATCAATCAAATTAATTTCTGTCCTTTCCTTGGAATAAAAAAATGGATCAAGCTCCTCGTGCTCAAATCAGTAGAGAAGAACGACATCTCATCCTTGCAGGATACAATATTATTGGCCCTCAATGGGGACTAGTTGTTAACCATGTGATGTAACATGCTGAACCACGAGGGCCAATTTCTCGGTTGTATCTACAAAGGAACAATGTACAGTTAAGGAGGAGGGTGAGGGAAGCAATGGCACGAGACGTTGCGAGGTGAGAACTAAGAGACAATTATTTTTTACACAAGTAGCATCTGACGGAAAAGCCCCGAAGCCTTTTACAAGAAGCATGTCAAAAGTTGCTAAGTATAAAAAGGGCAGTAATAAATTAAGATTATGTGCATGTTCACATTAATGGTTGCATAACATTGGTCGGCCCTACAGCCCCCTTAAACATAAATACACAACTACATAATAAGGCAACAATAGACTATCCACAGATCATTCTTAACAAGTTAATGTAATAATGCAAGGTAAACAGTCTGTTATGCTTCCCTTTTTTCTATGCTGCAAGACCAACGATTTGGTGAAATGCGTTATGCAGCAAGGGGAAACCCTGCACAGCGCAGAGCAAGGATACAATTTGCCCCCTTCCAGCTACCAGCAGCCCCACAGCCAGGACAGCTAAATCTTCCACAACCAGCCTTCCAGCACCCCCAGCCAGCCCATCAACACCTAGCGCCACAACAGCCAGATATTCAACACCAACAGTCACCACCCCAGCCACAACAGCCAGCACACCATCCCCAGGTAGGCCCACGGCATGATGTCCAGCCACCAGTGGGCGAAGACATTCCCCTCCCCATTGGCGAACTTGGAAGACAACCGTTGCATATGATAATCCGTGAAATCCACGTTGCTTTTAATAACTATGTCCGAAACATTTTGCTGCAAATTACGCGAGATTTCCAACGCTCTATGCGAGAGTTCACCGTATACATGCGAATGCTACAAGGAGACCTTCAACGACAGGATAGACCCCCACCACAGCAAGATGATAACCATCAAGAGTAGCCTACCCATTTCAGTTTGCCTTTAATCATGTCATGAGTTGATTTATTATAACAAGTATTCTTTAAACCAATGGTCTGGTGTACACCTTTTGCCGTTTTATTACCGAAAAGAAATAGAACTTACGGTAATATTCCTTTTAATATTAAATCATTATGACACCGTGTGTTTTAATAAATTTGTTATGATAAATAGAGAAAATAATTGTTTCGCAAACTGTTTTATTTCTGATTTTACTAACAGTGTTTTTATTTAAACCTACGTCAATAAACCTCACAACATGAGTGAAAAGAAAAAAATAATGCAATAAGCAATGTACCATTTAATTTTTTTAATTTAAAGATAGACACCGCCTTTGTCGCGCGAAATTGGGCGATAAAAAACGCCCCTCAACATTTCATTGTTTTACATACATGGTTGGAAAGATCTTTCAAAAGTAGAATATAATTGTCCACACAAGTCCCCCTGAAAAATGCATCGTTTTTCTGTTATTGTACAAAAACCAATGTCATGTGACTTTCTTGAACCAAAATTTGTCCAGAAAACTCACGAGGACAAAAGTTATAGTCGCACTTTCAGACGTTTAAAAAGTTTATTACTGAACCAAATTCAAGAATAATTATTTTTTACAGTTCATTGATACATGACAAAAGTGAAATGATTTTGAAACAATGAGTGAAAATTGTCAAAATCGACAAAAAGACGAAAGTCTTAATGGCACTTTAATTCCCGAGACACCGGGAACCGAACCAAGACTGTACCAGTACAGCCATGGGCGCCAGCGCGGCAAAGCGCCCGAGGCGTGAGCCCACTGGTTAGGCCATAAATATATTAAAACTTTTTGCGTGGAAGCGTAAAGCAGGGTCTCGACCACCCACTGTGGTGCTGTTCGTGTCGGGTATTTTGAATTATGATACTGCCAGCGAGTTTAGTTTTGGAAACACCAATGACGCATTCATTCGGAACATCGTCACAGCCCCTTCATCATATCAACACCAATAAAAAAGTGACAAAAACTGTTCATTTTGGAAGGCATGGACTCTGGAGTTTCTCCTGTTAGACGGAACAACCTAGGCGGATCTCTTACCAGATCTTCAAACAGGTTTCTTGGATTAAGTTGCACATTTCCGACCAGATCAGGAAACAGAAGAGTATGTAGCCTTGGGTTAGGTGCAGGTAATTCAAAGATGCATGTACACAAAAATCCATGAAACAAACTTGCAAACGCATTCCAAAGAGAGGCAAGCTCCTCGTCGACTATGGTATCAAATGGTGGAACACTTATCAACATCAGAAAATGATACGAAAGTGAGATAAATGACATGGAAACGGAGTGAATGTTATCCATGTTGAAAGTGGTTTGGGGTCAATGTAAACCTGGAAGAAAAAATCTAAATGCTATGGCAATGCAGATTTAATTATATAATTTATACTATGTGTAATTATTTCATTTGTCTAGTATATTTCATTTCTCATGAGAAATTATTTCACCATTAAGTTAATTTATCGTATTATTTAATATTACTTCATTTATCAGTTCATCAGTTTATGGGAAAGTGGATCACCATTCAATGGAGGAAGTAGCGAAATCGCACACCCAAGGTGAAACCTACATTTGCATATTCTTCCTTGGGTTGAAAGCCACACAACCTGACCTGCATTCAAATGCATTCCTTTACGCGCTCGAACCAACAGGTGCACGTTGTAGCTATGCGCTTGTTATGGTTAGAGGCAGTGGACCGGTACGACATTCTACTGTGCGCATGCCCTCGGAAGAGAATATTTATATGGCATGAATATTTATGATGTTCAATAAAGACCACGGTCCTAGTTGGGTGAGGCCTGTCCTATCGAGCTTATCATTGGGCAGTGTTGAGGTCTTTACGTTACTACGGTCCTACGCACGTTCAAAACGAAGGAACATTAGTAGGACGACACTAAAAAGTGATCACAGTACACGCATTTGGTGAGCATGTAGGTCTATGTCCAGCAGTAAGAAGCATGCATAACACATTCGGTACACTGTGCAAATATTATAGGCTGTGCTACATAAGATGATGTGCCTCTGGAGATTAGAGATTTACTATCACGCCAGGTAAAACAATACCTTTGAGTTAAGAAGGCGGAATGGTTAAAATAAAAATACCGTACACTATCGATATAAAGAGCACACTATATAACAAAATACTGTTATAACAAGCAAATTCTGAAGTCCCGGGTCTATATCTCTATTTGTGTTTCTTTGTTTTTTACTCCTTTTATAACAAGGTTCCTGTTATTACAAGGTAATTTGGCCATTATAACGAGAGTCAACTGTATTTACTAAACAGGTATAACATAATAATTTGCACAACAGGTAACCTGAAGTTGCTTGACAAATATTTCGATCGTGTCGTCACTGTCTGCTGCACTCCTGTCTGGGATAAAATTAACCAAGCCTCACACGTTCCTGGAAGCTTTGTTGCTACTTGATGTGGCAACTGCTAAGCGCTTCACGACTTCTGGTTGATTTCTGTCACCCCTTTTCCTGGAATTCTTGAACTTGTCTTTCACACGCTGATGCCACATGTACTAAACAAAAAGAAAACATTAACAATAAACTTATTTAACTGTATACATGATATAATAACCATTCAAGTAAAACAGTAAATCAGTAATAATTAGGTGTTCGGGCAACGCCCAGAACACCACCACTCCTCCTCCTCCTCCTCCAGCTGTAGTTGTTGGCATCAGTGTTGTTGCACTAACTGCGTGCACAACTAATTTGGCTCTCTCAGGAAGATCCTCAGCAGTAGTATCCACATAATCATCCCACTCATTGTCATATTTTTGTACACATATTTCAAGTTCCTTGTTTATGGTGAATGCCTGTCGGATTGAGTCAAATACTGATTCTCTTCCTTCTGTTTTGATAACTTTCTTTGAACCTGCGTATGTTACATGATATTCATACATCTTGGCAGGCTATGCCAGCTGCACCTTTGAAATTAAACATTTACAAGCAGGATTAAATTATTCAAGAGTATCAGTGTATGTGGTACTTGAGCACTACATGTGTTTTACCATTTACTACATACATTCCTCGCGGTTGAGGATCGTACAATGATGCATATTGCAACATTACGTATTCACCTGTCTCTTGAACTACATAGCTGTGGTAGTGTCTGTCATATTCTTTGACAGTCATCCTTTTGCAACAAAGGAAATAGTCCCCTCGGCAGTGAAAAATATAAGCCACTTCGCTAAATGAATAAATCTCATTATCATGGTCTAACACTACATAGCAACCAACCCAGTATGAAAAACTACCAATTGATTGGCAGTCACAATAAGCTCCGACTCACTGAGTTGCTCAACAAGAGACTGAACATCTCTAGGCAGGAAAATGGTGCACTCATTAGATGCTCCTGTCATTTCTATTTTCTGTGTACTCAAGAAGCTGTCTGATGTATGCAACAAGGCTTGTTTGCGTTGGTGTCGCTCAGCAAGCGTTTTGCAAATATTTTTCCTGTTTTTGGTTCGCTGGAATATCCCCTTAAAAACATATGCTTGCCCTCTAATCTTATGGTCCAACATCTAGTAAGGGGTAAAAATTTGAATGTCTGTGTTGGGTAATGTGTGATGTAGTGAGCCTTGGGTTTAGTATTTTGTTCTGGGTAAAGTTCCTTGAACAAATATAGGCAGTCTTCAATGACACCCCTCATGTAGCCAATACCTCCTGTTGTGATTGCAGGGGCGCAGATCCATTCAACCGCCGACACAAACGTCCGCCTGCTCGCCGGTGGCCCGCTGGAGGCAGCCGACAGAGATCCGCTGTTGGACCAATGGCGGACCATTGTCGAAACAATGTCACATTTCGACAACGGTCCGCCGTTGGCCCATCATCGGCCCTCCCTCGGCTGCCGGTGGCGGACCACCAGCGAGCGGGCAACGTTTTTGCTAGCGGTCCGCTAGGGAAGCCTTATGACAGTCCGTTGTTGGCCTACCATCGTCCCTCTGTTGGCTGCCGATGGTGGTCCACTGGCGAGCGGGCGAACTTTTAAGTTTTCGGTCCGCTGGTAGGAACCTTTTGACGGTCCGCCGTTGGCCTACCATCGGCCTAACAGTAAGCCGAAATCGATTTGTGTTATTATAATTTTTTTTTATCGACGGTGGACCGATGGTGGGCCAACAACGAGCAGGCAGCCGTTTTGCCGGCGATCAACCGGTGGCGGGCAACATGCAGTATATAGAATGGCTGCCTCACGTTCTTGCCTCCATGCTTGAGCTGAGTTAAGCATGCTGGGCTGATGAAGGAAGGCCATAAAAGTCGCAGACGGACGGGTGCATAAGGACCAACCCTAGGTTAGCAGTCTGCTGGGGGCCGACGGTGCGCCATTGACTTGACGTGTTAAAATAATATAAATAAATCTATTTACTTATTAAACTGAGGACACACCACTGATTTGTTCACTGTGAATGACTGGGACAGCATTTATTTAATGAGGCAACAAAACGAAAAAATTACTTAAACATTACGAAATTACTAAATCAAAGTAAAGAACATAATGTTACCTTAAACATTAGGCTGCAATGAAATTACCCACAACTGTAATCATGTTTCTAAAGCACCACTTTTATATGACGCTTACATCAGCACCACATTACATAAACCAGTCACAATTGTTAAGTTTGCTTCCTCCATGTTCAGATGTTGCAAAATACATGGATGTGTACATTTTGTACTTTTATTGAATACGCCCCTAAGTAAGTTGTCCTCAGTGAGAAAACGTCGTACTGCGATTTTGCAACGACGTTGTCTCTCAGCGCTTAGTATTTTTATGATGTGCACATCCCGGCTGTTTTAAGCGTAATTTGAATGTTATTTTAGGAGATATAACATTATTGCACTGACAGATGAAGTATTTTTTCTCAATGGGTGTAACACTGACAAAAACACTTTATAAAAGAATACATAATTGCATAGTAATAAAATGAATAATAAAATCATGCAGTGCGTAATACAATCAGAAACATTTTCAGGGCAATTATTAAGAGCTTGAGCACGGATACCTGCAACATTTTCCCCCATTTTTATGGGTGATCTTCACCCAACTGTTATAATTTGTTTTTTAAAAAACCACATTACAGTAGAACGCAGCAAAATCGAACATGGCAAGATCCAACAAGTACATTGGCAATTATTTGTTTGTAAATTAGAGTTAACATTCATAACAAAGACCTGTCCATGTTATGTACGTAATTGCTAATTTATGTAAGACTTGCACCAGGAAGATTACCTTGCTTTTTCTTTTTAAACAACCCCTCAAGGGTCAAGGAATGTAAATGAAATTATATTTTGGTAAATACATTCTATGTAATATCACGTCAGTCAGAGCAACAACATGTTTTTTGTTATGAACGTAAAGTTGTACCCCTTTAGTGAGGAAAGACCCACGTAACTTGTAGTGCTGACAAAGTTAAGTTATCTGATAGCAAAATTTGTGTACAAAACCTATGCAATTGGCCGAAAAAATATTAACCCTATCAGGACTGGGGGGGGGGGGGGCACAATGTGCCCCCCTCCGATATTTTTGCTCATAACTTTTTAATGGTGAGGCCGATCACCACCAAATTTTGTGACTTTTCCTAAATATTATCTAGGGTCATAATCATCAATAAAAAAATCAGGAGGGGGTCTACTGTTACCATGGCAACCGTTTATTTTTTACCATTACCGTGTTTTGAAGTTATAGCGAACTCAATATATTTGAATAAAACAAAATGGCGCCCCCAACGGTGTCCTCAGAGAGTTAAAATATTGTTATTCTATTGACTGTGTCGAAAAATCTATGTTTGCAGATTTTAAAATCATTTGGACAACAAATTTGAGTTTTATGGGAAAATGTAAATTTGTTACCAAAAATGGTTAAAAAAATCACCAAAAACGCCCTGTGGTGGCTTTTTTTTCTTTTTTTTTCTTTTGGGTAGATTATGGCTCAAGGAGCAATCTTGGGAAGTTTTATGAAAATCGGCAAAAATTTTTAGAAAATACAGAGGGGGCACTATGCCCCCCCGACCGGTCCCCCTAGGACGAAAAAAAGCCCGGTCCTGATAGGGTTAATATTAAAAAGAACTATCTTGACAAAAACAGAAGGTGTTTGGGTTATAAGGCCAAATCTCCTTAAAAATGAACTTCTACTCTGCCAGGCACATCGCCATCACCGTTTTTGGCACGCTCCATCCGAGCCTTCCGACCTCCACCCATGTCTGCTGAGCCCTTGAGGTAGTGCGCAACCTCTCTTTGTACATCTGCACCTGTCGCATTTGTGGTTGGCGAGTTCTTTCTGATGGATTCTGTATGATCAATGACAGGAAAACATGAGCAAAGGGTAATCATTTCAGTGTAATAACCACATTTTTGTTGGAAAGTAGTCTTTATTGTCTTCAATATTTTTTTAAACATTTTTTTTTTTTTTTTTTTTTACAATAGATTCATTTAAAAAGTACTCACTTTCAAAAACAGCTCTCATGTGCAACTTCTTAAATGACCTTTTCCAACCTTGCCCGGTTCAGTTGATGAGTCGGGCGACATCGTTCGTCATCGTTTTCTCGAAAATACGAGTGATAATATTGTAGATTGTGCTACCACCACATGCTGCCCATGATACGACCTACAAACAATAAAGAATGGATCAAATATTAAATACTTTCTTCTTTTCCTAAGTTTCTGGTGCCCTTCAAAATGCTAGAAACCTTTAATTGCTAGTGATAAATTCAGAACCTAAAAGTTTTCTAGCCTCGGGCTAGCAGAGTGGCAAGTATGGACCGTAGTTAGAAACCTGAATGTGACAGACACTTGCGGACCTACATTGTAGTGCATGTTTTTACTTGATGAATCAAACAGAACACCATCAAATCAATTTTGGCTAACGAGGCTTTCTCAAATAAAGGTATACAAATACTCTCAAATTTTGGTAACCAAAACAAAACAATTTGTATGCAAAATTATTAATCAAATTTTCAAACTTGTGACCGCGAAATATCAAGATTCTTACATATTTCCGTAATAAACACGTTTCACATTTTCAGTGTTGACTAAGAACAGTTTGGTGTGATGTAGCGCCCTCCTGCGTTTTGTAATTTGCAAATAATTATTGCCCTATTATTTTTACTCTTTTTAATTCAGAATAAAATACTTACAAACCATTCAGCGATTAAAAATCACGCGAGCCGTTTCACTGTTATAAAGGACAATTACAATTTAAATGAAAACGTAAAAAAATTAACTATTAAATTTGTTCATACTCTGGCTTAAAAAAAAAAAAAAAACGACATAGAATGTGTGGTAAAAGCACACAAATTTTTTACGTCCCAATTTTCCACAATTTTGTCTCCTTAATGACACCTTTTTTCATCATTAATTAAGTTAATTAAATATTTGTTCCTGTCTGCTTATTGTTTTATGATTGGTTTTATCGTTTCTTTTCTGGTGATTTTAATTCTAATCCCGTCAAACTCGGCAATTTGAAATAATCTTTTTTATGTTGACCTTAGGCCTATTATTATTTTGTTTCTCCTATTTTATTTTATTTTTAACATGGGGTTGCGTGAAAGAAACCTTTGGGACATCTTCAATGTCGCATCTCGCTACTATTAGCTGTTCTTTAAGTGTGGTTCCTGATTCATGTCAAATAATTAATATTAATCTTCGGATTGATAATTCGAATCAGTAGTATGAAATTTTAACGGAGTGTTATTTTATGAATTAGTGGTTCGGTTAGAATATCTAGCCTCATACCAAGCGCTGATTTGTCAAAGTAGGCCTACATCCTATAGCATTTTCGCAAAATAATTTTGCGTGCAAAATACTGAAAACATGCCCATTGGAATACTACCGATAAAAATAGGGGTTATCTAGTGTTGCAGTAAAAACACGCATTGATTATAGTTCGCTAGGTCTCGCTGACGGTCCACTGTCTATTTTGGAGCGGCAGGCCTCGGTAGGGATGTCTCCCGATTACAGCTAGTGGTCCACTGTCTGCCTTGGAGTGGCATCCCGCTGACGGTAAGCCGCTAGGTCTCGCTGAAGGTCCACTGTCTATTTTGGAGCGGCTGGCCTCGGTAGGCATGCCGCCCGATTACAGCTAGTGGTCCACTGTCTGTCTTGGAGTGGCAGCCCGCTGACGGTAAGCCGCCAGGTCTCGGTGACGGTCCACTGTCTATTTTGGAGCGGCAGGCCTCGGTAGGGATGCCTCCCGATTACAGCTAGTGGTCCACTGTCTGTCTTGGAGTGGCAGCCCCGCAGACGGTAAGCCGCTAGGTCTCGCTGACGGTCCACTGTCTATTTTGGAGCGGCTGGCCTCGGTAGGCATGCCGCCCGATTACAGCTAGTGGTCCACTGTCTGTCTTGGAGTGGCAGCCCGCTGACGGTAAGCCGCTAGGTCTCGCTGACGGTCCACTGTCTATTTTGGAGCGGCAGGCCTCGGTAGGGATGCCTCCCGATTACAGCTAGTGGTCCACTGTCTGTCGTGGAGTGGCAGCCCCGCAGACGGTAAGCCGCTAGGTCTCGCTGACGGTCCACTGTCTATTTTGGAGCGGCTGGCCTCGGTAGGCATGCCGCCCGATTACAGCTAGTGGTCCACTGTCTGTCTTGGAGTGGCAGCCCGCTGACGGTAAGCCGATAGGTCTCGCTGACGGTCCACTGTCTATTTTGGAGCGGCTGGCCTCTGTAGGCATGCCGCCCGATTACAGCTAGTGGTCCACTGCCTGTCTTGGAGTGGCAGCCCGCTGACGGTAAGCCGCTAGGTCTCGCTGAAGGTCCACTGTCTATTTTGGAGCTGCTGTAG
>CM055819.1:33303368-33325287 GCA_029582265.1 Zoroaster sp. YZ-2022 | reverse complement strand
GAAAAACATTTTTGCCAACTACCAATCTGTACTTCCTTCAATGTATTTGATTCAAAAGAGTGCGTACTATAAAGTTTGCAACATTACCAATGTTGTCCTTTTCCCTTAAATGTATATCTTGATTCAAAGAGGTAAGCATCTATAGAAGCGGTTTGGCAACATGACCAATGCTGTACCTTCCTTCAATGTATATCTGATTCAAAGAGAAGCATATCATAAAAAGGTTTGGCCACGGCCAATGCTGTACCTTCCTTCAATGTATACTGATTCAAAGAGAGTGCATACTCAGAAAGATTTGTCAACATTCCCAATCTGTACCTTCCCTTCAATGTATACTTGATTCAAGAGAGTGCATACTCACAGAACAGTTTAACATTACCAATGCTGTACTTTCCTTCATGATATCTTGATTCAAAGAGAAACACTCATAGAAGCAGTTTTGCCAACATTACCAATTTGTAACCTTCCCTTCAATGTATATCTTGATTCAAAGGGGTAAGCCAACTCATAGAATAAGTTTTGCCAACATTACCAATGTCCTTCCTTCAATGTATATCTTGTTTCCCAAAGGGGTAAGCATACCATGAAGCAGTTTTGCCAACATTACCAATGTTGTACCTTCCTTCAATGATATCTTGATTCATGAGAGAAAAAGCAACTCATAAACAGTTAAACAACATTACCAATGCTGTACCTTCCTTTAACCCTAAAATCCCATCCAGCCAAACTCAACACCAGGGATTGTTTGAGTTTGATGGGTTGAGTACTGTGTACTTCTGATAGGCATGGAAAGGGTTTTGGGAATATGCTGGATGAGTACTTTTGTGTGCAGTAACGGTTTTGGGATTTGATTGAGTAAGGACGTGGTTCTACTACATGAAAACATTGTTAGACTTTGAGTGGAGAGAGGTGTGGTATGCATAGAAAGGACTAGCAACCTGCTGTAATAAACAACTGATAAAGGCAAATATTGTACTTAGGTATGCTTGGCATTGTGTCTAACATCATACAACTAGAACCTACCATTTATTCCATAGGGTATTTTATTTTTGTATAGTTAATTTTTTGAAACCTGAAAACAATTGTTGGATTATGATGGGTTGAGTACGGTGACTCAGTGTTCAAACTTTATTTTTGAGCCATGTGTCCCCACTCAATCAAATCCAACAGCTAGGGCCTGTTGGAGTTTGATGGGTTGAGTACTGAAACCAGCAACAGTCAACCATGGTGTTGTTGATAGGTTGAGGAAGGTTTCTAGTAAAATGCTTATGGGTTAGGGTTATGTATATTTTGATTCAAAGAGAGTAATCATACTCATAAACAGTTTGCCAACTTTACCAATGCTGTACTTTCCTTCAATGTATATTTGATTCAAAGAAGTAACCATAGAAGCGGTTCCCAACCATTACCAATGCTGAACATTCCCTCATGTATATCTTGATTCAAAGGGGTAAGCATACTCATAGAAGCAGCTGCCAACTTTACCAATGCTGTCCCTTTCCCCTTTAATCAAACAGAAATCTTGTAGTACTTACTGATGCATCAGCATGTTTTTATCACTTTTAATTTGCCTTGTTGTCCAACCGATTGACCTGATCTTGTTCCAGTACAGTGACTTGTGTTTCTAATTCCAACACCTACCGATAGAACAATATTGAGAGATTGTAAAGGAAACTGGGAAATAGCAAAATTTAAGATACAGCTAGTATTCTTGTTGCAAGACAGACTTTCTGATTTAATTACATTACATGCACATGGCGATCACACAGGATCTGCCACAACAGGTGCTGTCACGGCAAACCCGACTTACCCAGAAAACCGCCCACCAAGAATACTGTCAGATTTTTTATTTATTTGTATTAAAAAATCTGTCAGCAACCTAGCCGGGTGAATTTCAGTTTTAAAAATATAAAGATACATACAATTAAAATAAAGTAAAAGTATGGACCCAAAAGAAAAATGAATCTAAAGAGAAATCAGAGGTACATACACGACATAAAAATATTGCACAGCAAAAGCACACTCATCCAAGGACATGAGAAACACATTAAAATTCTAAACAAACAACAAACAAAAAAAAATTAAAAATTAATTACAAAAATTACAAGGATGGTGGGAGTGAGCTGAAAATTATTGACAAGTCTGTTGAAATATGGGACTGGACTGTTACTGAGAAACAGTTTACATGGTACTTCATGAAGAGTTCTTTTAGATCTGAGATTCATAGAATGAGAACTTTGGATTTGACAAACCATTCTTTAAATTTATTTGAGTTATGATTTTTAATGCAAAAGTAGTACAAAGCGTGATTCTTCAATATATGAACAAAATTATAAACGCCCATGTAACTTTGAAACTTTTTTTAAAGCCTTAGGGTTTAAAATCATTACAAAATCATTTTGTTTTCAATATGCTACGATTACTGTCGTTAGAACACGATAAATAACCATTTGTACAATTATAAGACAATATCAAGCTCATTTGGTCGCTATTGCATGTTACATAAATAATTTACATGGGCGTTATATTTTCTCAGTGTATAAAGGTTCCAGACCCAGGGTAGTTAATGCTTGATTATAATGAGTATATTTGTTGCCTAAAATGATGCAAGACGTTCTTTTTTGGATGGATTCTAATTGGTCAGAAAGAGTGAGGGAAGAACACCCTCTATCGGTGGACATTATTCTATTGCAATGGATCATGTACAAATGCAAGCAATACTGTCTTGCACCAATACTAGTACAACTCTAATGGTTGCTCTGCCAGTTTTCCAAAAAAATTCCCCAAAAATATTGGAAGAATGAAGAAACATGACTCAAGTGGACTCATACAATAATTCAGAGTGTTGAATCCTTTTTTGGGGTATACCATTGTTTTTATAGTACACCACTGATTGAATGATTTGTGGAAACATTTGAGACATATCACCATCTTGGAATACGTCATATGTAATCAACTTTCGTACAGCATCATTTGAGTATATCGGCATTAGATTTTATCAGCATTGTTTCAGTAAATCATCATTTGATGTTAAAGATGAATCACAATGGTTCTCGCTATTTCATCAGTAATTTTCATTTCCATCCAGATCATTGCTTACTAACCCTGAGGATACAAATACTTTAAAAAGACACACTTCCAAAATAATCGTCAGAATCATCTGTGCCAAATCTAACACAATGGGTCCTTCATATGTTCATTTGGGCACTTTAACCTCCTCTATAAGCTGCACTTTGTAGCAGTTGCTATAGAGGTCAAAATCAGTCAACTGCCTGTTTTGACTGTTGACCCAAATGTGCACACAGGGGCATTTTGACTGGTTTTTCCATCATTTTGACCACCCTGAACAATACTAGAACAATGCTTTTACCAGTCAAAACAGTCGACTCATTTTGACCTGTAAATGTACTTACTACACGAAGGTTTGACAGTGTTTGACTTTTAAGTGCACTAGATATACCTTGGAGTATATCAACATCTTGACTGATTTTGTCCTTACAGTCATAGGAGGGTTAAATACTGTTAAACCAAGCTTCTGAAAACTATTTTGTGAAACAACAAATTTCAAAATTTGTTTTCATTTCACAGGAAATTAGCAGTCTTCTGAGTAATACAAAATTTGCAGAAATAACCAATAAATTAATGAAAAAAAAAAAAAAACGTACATTTCAAGCATTTATTATTGACTAGAGCATAGCTTAAATCACAACACAGTCTCGCCAGTATGGCTTTGTATCATAATTTGACCACTAGTTCCCCACCTTATCATTGAGTTCTAAGGCGTCGGTATCTGACGCCGCATACTCCCCATATGCGTCTTCAATAGCACCTCTGTGGGTTAGATTATGTGAAGAAGAAGATCTGTACAAATGGCTAAAAGAAAAAAAAACAGGAAATGGAATATAAATCAGTTTTTTTATAGAGACAATGTGGTGGGCTGTGTAGGCTGAACGGATATAAAATTTCAACATGAGTCTTTCCAGGAGTTGTTTTTAGTGCAATGATGTTTGTGCTTTTTTTTAAATGACAAATATCTTTTTAAAAATGTGAAGAAAAACATGATCCAAAAAACATCAAAAGCAGGCAATTTCATTTAAAAATGTATTTATTATTTTTACAAAATGGAATATGTAAAAAGCGAGTTTGTCCACTTGTTTTCCAGGCTTTTTTTAAATGCATATTCACCGAACAGGACTAAAAGCCACTCAAGGTGAAGGGCTACAATAGAAAGAAATGAAGAGTAAAATGACTCAGAGGAACTGAAGGTGGAATTGAGATTCCTCTTGAAACAGGATAGAGATCGGAGGATGGAGAAACATGCCCAGGCAAGAATTCCAAAGAGATGCAGCACGAGGGAAAAGGCTATTTGGCATTAAAGACCAATGTCATTAAATAAATGTAAAAATCTCTCTTTCTCACTCTGTCCCGCATGGATATGAAATACATGTACATGTACATGTATCATACATGATGACAAAGTCAATACAAATTCTTTAAAGCAAGCACTCACTTAAGGAAGCAGATGGAAGTGTTTTTTTATTTTGTATTTAATCAAAAGATTGATCATAATCCTTCCTGCCAAACTCAGAACAAAATCATATGGTGGTGTGTTTCTCTCTCTCTCTCTCTCTCAAGCATATCTTGCAAATTGACATGGAGACTACATCTATGGATTTGCTGGTAATCATGTTTGATGAGGTCTAGGTCCTCTCACCATCCACCCCTGTACGTCAAAAGGTCTGTCTGAGCTTATATAAGATAGCAGATGCATGTGTAAAATGAGTCTAGGTTGTATCTGATATCAGGAAATATACAACCAATGTGTCATCCGTTGTGATCAATTGGTGCAAATAACAGAAAGAATGCAGGAATAACGGTAAAAAAGGTTCAAAAGCAAGATATATTTGGTTAATCAACAAAAGGTATAGGGATCATGCAAAACTGTCCAAAGCTTCAGGGCAAATTTTCAGGAGAAAATATGGATTAGCAATATATCTGCTATTAACGGAAAAATGTAAAGCTCAAAACTTCACTGGTTTGTTGTTTATTGTATATTTTGGTTCAAGAGTAAGCATACTCCATAGAAACAGTCTTACATTGCATTGCCGTACCTTCCTTCAATGTATATCTTGATTCAAAGAGGTAAGCATACTCATAGAAGCAGTTTGCCAACATTACCATGCGTACCTTCCTTCAATGTATATCTTGATTCAAAGTGAGTAAGCATACTCATAGAAACAGTCTTGCCAACATTGCCAATGCTGTACCTTCCTTCAATGTATATCTTGATTCAAAGAAAGCGTATCTAGAAACAGTCTTGCCAACATTGCCAATGCGTACCTTCCTTCAATGTATATCTTGATTCAAAGAGAGTAGTACTCATAGAAACAGTTTCATAACATTACCAATGCCGTACTTCCCTTCAATGTATATCTTGATTCAAAGAGAGTAAGCATACTCATAGAAACAGTCTTGCCAACATTGCCAATGCTTTCCCTTCAATGTATATCGATTCAAAGAGTAAAGCGTACTCATAGAAGCAGTTTAGCCAACATGACCAATGTTGTACCTTCCTTCAATGTATATTTTGATTCAAAGAGAGTAGCATACTCATAGAATCAGTTTTCCAACATGACCAATGCTGTACCTTCCTTCAATGTATATCTCGATTCAAAGAGAGTAAGCACACTCATAGAAGCAGTCTTGCCAACATTACAATGCTGTTTCCTTCAATGTATATCTCGATTCAAGAGAGTAAGCACCTCATAGAACAGTCTTGCCAACATTACCAATGTTGTACTTCCCTTATGTATATCTTGATTCATAGAGTAAGCATACTCATTATAGAAGCAATTTTGCAACATTGCCAATGCTGTACCTTCCTTTAATGTATATCTTGATTCAAAGAGGTAAGCATACTCATAGAAGCAGTTTGCCAACATTACCAATGCTGCTACCTTCCCTTTATGTATATCTTGATTCATAGAGGTAAGCATACTCATTATAGAAACAATTTTATGAACATTCCAATGTGACCTTCCTTTAATGTATATCTTGATTCAAAGAGGAAGCATACTCATAGAAGCAGTTTCCAACATTGCCAGCTGCACCTTCCCTTTAATGTATATCTTGATTCAAGAGTAAGATACTCATAGAAGCCGTTTGGCCAACATTACCAATGCTGTACCTTCCCTTTATGTATATCTTGATTCATAGAGTAAGCATACTCATATACAAGCAATTTGCCAACATTACCAATGTTGTATCTTCCTTCAATGATCTTGATTCAAAGGTATTAAAGCATACTGTATAACCTACAATCAGTGCAATTTTGAAACAACTCATTCAGGCCACTCCAAGCCATTAGCTGTTGCCAGTGGCCTCCTATGGTACCCTTCTGTGTCACACCACTGAGTTGCAGGATAAAGTGGTCTCTCGATACTTGTAGGCCATACTAATATGTTCAAACATTTACAGTGTCCTGGGTGGCACATAGTTGATTTTGAAGATTACTTGGAAAGGACAGCAGGCTTGTACATGTATGTACTGAAGGTTGCTCAAGAAAAGAATTTAGTGGATCAGAGTGGCTTAAAACAGTTTGGCAACTACCAATGCTGTACCTTCCTTCAATGTATATCTCGATTCAAGAGAGTAAGCATACTCATAAACAGTTTGCCAACATTACCAATGTTGTACCTTCCCTCAATGTATCTTGATTCAAAGAGTAGCATACTCATAGAAGCAGTTTGTAACATTACCAATGTTGTACCTTACCTGCAATGTATATCTTGATTCAAAGAGGGAAGCATACTCATAGAAGCAGTGTTGCCAACATTACCAATGTTGTACCTTCCTTCAATGTATATCTCGATTCAAGAAGTAAGCATACTCATAAAGCAGTTTGGCCAACATTAATGCTGTACCTTCCTTTAATGTATATCTTGATTCAAAGAGGTAAGCATCTCATAGAAGCAGTTTTTAACATTACAATCTGTACCTTTCCCTTTAATGTATATCTTGATTCAAAGAGGTAAGCATACTCATAAACAGTTTGCCAACATTACCAATGCTGTACCTTCTCTTTTGAGTAACAGATAGAACTGTTTATCAAGGGTGGGGAAAAAAAGTAACAAATCTTAAAAAAAATAGGCAGTGGGCCTTGGTCTTGGTGTGAGGAAAAACCTCCTGGATGTTTTTGGGAGGACCCAAACTCCCCAAATCCCCAAAAAAAGAAACAGGGGTTGGGGACCTGGGTTTTTAATTTTTTTATATTTTTTTTTTTATCATTTTTTTCAAAACTGGGGGAAAGCCTTTTAAAAGGGAACTTTGTTTTTTTTAGGCAACCCTTTGGGGCTCCATGGTTTTCTATTTTTCTTTGTATTTTTGCTTTTTCATTTTTAAAAAAAAAATTTTTTTTAAATTTTTTTACCAATGTGCTTTTTGACTTTTTATCTGATCATAAATAAATATAAATATATAAAATATAAATCCATTCTTTTCCTTGGTCCTTTTTAAAGGAATTTTTAAAAAAACCTGAAATCGGGAAAAAACCTTCAAAATCACACCCCTAATTTTTTTTTACTAAACTTTTCATCTCAGCAAAAAAATATCTCAAAAATTAAAATGTAATTTGATAGGGAACAACTAAAACCCACAAATATTCATGTGATGATAAAATACCAAACCTGCCCCCAAAAACCCCGGGAACTATTTCTTACTATCATGTCTAATTGAAACAAAAATTTTAATACAATATTTGTTCATCCCAAGTCTGGGGGTAAATAGCATCGAAAGTTACTATTTTCGCAAAATTTAATTAAAAAAGTTTTTTTTTCAACAACCCACAAAAGGGTACGACCTGTACGAATACTTTTTTAGGGTGAAAAAAACAAACTGCTAGACAATATAAACTTCCCCCCCAATCCTCCCAAAAACCTCTTTTCTAAAGTGAAGGGTTTTGAAGTTAGTTACACTTCTTTGCTAAAATAAGGGTTTTTTAGATTTAGGTTATTAGCAACCCTTTCCTGGGACATTGATCCATGTTTTTTTGTAGTATTGCAAGGGCAGTCTTGGGTCAGTGGACCTGTTTTTTCCCCTGCATGCAGGGGGGGTCCCGCCATGTACTGTTCAATTAAAAACAGTTCTTTATGTCATTTTCTTTATGAACGATTTTGGAGGATTCAGGTTATGTGTAAAAAAAATGGGCCCAGGGGTTAGGGGTTCAGGTTTTGTAACCAAAAGGGAAGGGGTTAGGGAAAGGGTTCGGGTTTGTTAAAAAAATGGGGCAAAGGGTTGGGAAAGGGTTCCCCGGGGTAAGCAAAAGGGGCCCATGAGTTAGGGAAAGGTTCGGTTTGTGTAACAAATGGGCCAGGGGTTGGATTAATGAAATAGGGACACTCTAACAAGGAAAACGCTCAGTCGGCGAAAAACCGAAAACAACTCAGGGTAGGGTTCTCCCCGGTAATTCTTCTCTTTTCACCCCAAACAAAGTTTTATTTGGATTAATTTTTGGGAAAATGAGACTTGACAATCAGTAAATATTATCAAATATTCCCTTCATGTTATTTTCAAAGAAATTTAATGGCGAATATTCAGTTTTCCACTTACGTTAAACTCCTTTGAGGATATTTTTCTGCTGGGGTTTGGAACAGAAAAAAAAAAAGATGTTAAAACAAAAGGAAAACAACAACAAAAAGGCTACTTCAAAATAATATCTAGCAAAAAAGAAACACTATGGCAAGACACACCTTGTGAAAAAAATTGCAAAATATTGACTATAAAATATGAATGATAAACTAACAAAGTTCAATGAACTTTTTGGTTCATATTTTTTGGGAACATTCCAAATTAAATTTTGTTTGAAAAATATTTTCTTATCAACACATAATGTCAACTCAAAACAATCTTTTCCCCGAAAAACCACAAAAAAAAGAAAAGAAAAAAAAACATTAAAAAAAAAAAAACGTGCAGGCTTCATCACAATTTACAAAAACTTTTCAACTATTAAGTTCATAAAATATTGAAATAACAATCCAATGTTACTAAAAGGAAGTGTATAGGGGTACCCATCTTAAATGATAATGGACATGACCCCAGTCGCCTCAACAAATTGCCCTTAAATGGGGAAGTTATCAAAAAAAATTTTTTTCAAATTATCTTGCTGAAATTTAATTTTGTTAAAAAGTCCAAGTTTAATTTGGTATATCTGGAGGTACTTTATTATAAAAAAACAACTGCATTGACGCCCACACATTTTTGAATTTGAAAAGTTGATTTTACTTTTTTGTTTAAAAAGAGAAGAATCATTTGTTAATGATGTAAGCTCAAAGCTAAATTGGGGAAAAAAAAGTTAGCTGAAAAGGGAATTTTTACATTGATTTTCACAAAGAAATGAACTTATTTAAAAATTTGGAAAGAAGTTCTCATTAAGTCACTGTGAATATATTGTTGGGGAGAAATTTTAGTGGTTTTCAAAGAATATTGGGTTTAAAACCAATTCAAGGGGTTTTGTTTTTTCTTTGTTAGTTTTCGGGGGAGAATATACTTTTTTTTTTAAGTCATTTTTCGATGCTGGGGTCAACCAATGTCAATTCCCGACTTTTAAAACCAACTGCCATTGTTCGGGGGAAATGGACTCCCAATTTAATAACTGCCCCTTTAAGCCGGGTTTATTTTAACAATACAAACTTTGACTTTACCTATCAACACAACCCATTTTAATTTGACACAAACAATGTTCCCAAAAATCAACAAAGGGCCCCAATTCCACCCTGCTAAAAAAGCATCAAAACTAAAAATTTAAATTTAAATTGAAAAAGAATAATGTATTTAAAAAAAAAAACCCCAAAAAACCAAGCGACAAGCTCCTGGGTTTGATAAAGAAAACCCATTAACTTGGTGAACAGAACACCCATTAATATGTATTGGAGAAAAGAATAATGAAAATAACCATAAAATTTTATGTCTATTCATCACAACCGTGGGCCCAGAATTGGCAGAATTATATTCGTCTTTAACATACAAAAAGGGTGCTAAAAATTTTCTGTTTTAAGCATGATACATTTTATTGAGAAAAAAAGAACAATTTTCATTTTTAAGAATAAATTTTACCCATCAGAATATCTAATTTTAAAAAACCCTTTTAAACCCCCTCTATGCCAGGCTGAAAAATTTTGGGCCCCCCCACACGGGACTCACAGACGTCACAGTATTTTGGTTCATTGCCTTGGTAGGTCAAACCACGAGTCACCAGGTGTGTAAAGGGCACGCACAAAATCAATGGGGGGTTACCCTTTTTTAAGGCTTTTTGGTTTTACCTATCCGCCACATGTATTTGGTGCCCCAAAAGTCAATGGGGTTGGGGTGTTCAAAATTTTGAGTGTCTTTGGGTTTTCCCATCACAACATGTTTTGGTGCACTGCAAAAATCAAAGGGGTTGAAGACAAAAAATTTTGAGTGTCTTTTAGTTTAAACCTAAGGGGTAAAACCAAAAAAAAAAACAAAAAAAAAATTTAAAAAAAAAAAAATAAATAAATCGCGTTGCTAATCATAGCACATATTTTTTTGCCAAAATTTCATAAATTAAATTGGCTGGCCCGCCCTTTGTCTGTTCACAGTTTTTTTAAATACTGAGCTGGTTTTAATTTTTTGTTTTGTTTCCCCAATTTTTATAGCGATTCTTTCCGGGGTGAAATTTAAAAAAACATAAATAAACATCAGTGTAACGACTCTGAGTGGGAATGTCCGTGTTGACACAAACACACATACATGGGCAAAAAACTTAACAAACCACTGAACTCAGCCCTGTCCAAACTAATCACCAAAACAACTCTTTCCAAAACTGACAATGCGATTCCATTCAGCACTAAACAAACAGATATAGTTACCTGGTACAGTCTGTTTTACATAGATTGTTTCCCGGGGGGGGGAAAATATTATCAAAAAATTTGGGTTACGTTATTTTTCCCCCCAATGTATGATTTCAAAACACCATACAATAGAAAATCCATGGGAAAACATTAAAGGCTTGGTTAAGTCTTGGACTAGAAAATATTATCAAAACGAAATCAACGTTTTAACCTCAGGAAAAAAAAGCATATGTTTTGCCAGTGGGAGAATTTTCCCAAAGGAAATATAGCTTCGGGATTTTTGAGCATGGACAGGAAACCCCTTGTGTGGCAACAGTAACCTGTTTTTCTTTAAAAAGGGCCGACTATATAAACGTCTTTTTTTTTTTTAAAAAAGTGTTTTTTTTTTTAAAAAAAAAAAAAAAAACCCTTTGGAAACAGATAGAAAGTTTCATGAACAGTGTGATCTTTGTGTTTTAACCCGTTCTCAGGGGGTGTATGCACATTTTTTGGACAGAGGATGGGGGGCGCCAAACACGCCCGTTCCCGGGGAAAATTTTGATTCGGGCCGTAAACGGCCCATAAGCATCGTGGGCGCGTTTCCCGGGGCAGCCAGTGGCCCATTGTTCGTGTTTTTGCAGTAAAAAAAACCAAAGGTTCAAAAAATTTTTTTCCCGTGCGAACTGGTTAATAAATTTAAAAAATTTAAAAATTTAAAAAACATAAATAAAATAGTTTTAAGGACAAAAATTTTAATGGTTTTATGATATACACCTTGAAATGAAAATTATACATGATGACATTGTAAATATAAACACAACATGTAGTCATCTAAATAATAATGTATAAACTACTGTATTAACAAGGGAAGTGTAACACACAGATACTATCAGAATCACAACACAGAGTGGAACAAACAAGTTTCTATAATGTGTGTGAGGAGTGAAATTTTCCAGACATTTTTGGGGTATTTTTGTTTGTCAGGTTGAAAACCAAAACCAAATCCCCTTCAATCTCAATCTCAATCTCTCTCTCTGTGTGTGTGGGTAGGCCTTCCAGGTTGTGGGATTTTAAAAAAAGGGTAGGCAAAACACCATCTGTGGGACTTTTTCATGTCCCCATAGCATTGGCCCCCAAAACTGCATCTAAAAGTGATGTATGTCCCCCACATTAGGAAAAAAGACTGTCTGTGTGTGTGTGTGCCATCTCACTCAACATTCTCCTCTCATTTTACATCGTTCCTATTTTCATCAGTTCCAGGTGATGCTCGTTTTGTCAATTTCTGTTATTTATCGATGCACTCTTCAATTCCACTCTCCTCACCAGTATTTTCACAAGCTCATATTGCCTTTCTGATCGATTGTTCCTTTTGGAATTCAGTCTTGTTATGCGACAAATGGTTCTCTTTTTCCTGTTTTTTCAAGAATATCTTGCTAAGCAAATATTTTGCTAAGCAATATAAAACAGTATACCAACCAACCTACTAACATTTTGTATGAAAGTTGGGCTGGTAACTCAATGAAATCTGCTAACAGAACTTTCTGGTAAGCATTTTTTCCTACTTAGAAGCTCTATGCAATTGGCCACTGCCCAATTTCACAGAGCCACTAAGCAACCGATTTTTGCTTACTGTCGTTTTCATTTCATAGCACTGCTAACCGTTCAGCATAGAGAAAGGCATGCTAACTTGCCATTATTGCTAGCAAATGAGTGACATAACAATACAAATCTATGGTGAAGCAGCGCGCGCTCTGACTCTTCTAATACGCTTATGCTTAAGCAAATTTGTCTGCTTTTACGGTAAAATTTAATGAAATTGCTGGGCCCTGAACTAGTATTTCTGTGATTCTGTTTGTCACATGCTAGCCATTTTCTTCTCTTGTACTGTCCCTACATAATTGTAAAGTCCATTACATATACATGTTTTACCTCCATGAATGTTTGTCTGTCCACACATGTTGGTCTGTCTTTCTGTGGTTCTGTTGAGTGCGCATCATATCCCTTTATGTAGATCCTTGTCATTTGATTGGAGGATTGTAGGTCACGCTGCATTCATTAATCAAACCATTACATGGCCTACGTATAAACCGTGCATTTTGGTTCCATTCACCGTGCATTTGGTTCCATCCATTTGATCTATTGCACGTTAGACCACATCATGCGCTATATCACAGCGCACAAAACGTCCTCTTTGACAAGACACACCATTCGAGCAAACCGTGCGCATAAGTCGAAAAATAAAGTAGTGGATGCCAGAATACAATCTTGTATATTTTGTTTATTCTTATAGTTTTATCCTCCAATCAAATGACAAAGATCTACTTGGATATATAAACAAATAATGAATGTTTGATTACGTGCAATGGAGAATATTTCTTGCTTGAAAGATGGAATGTTCCATCTTTCAACGAATGAATATATTCTCACCGTTTCTCATAAACATTCATTGATTTGTATACTAGAATAGTGATCATTGTACAACTATGTGCATAGTAGCGAGTGATCGCGCATGAGCTTTGCGTAACCTACGATAGACTGGCATCCTATCCAGGGGGATTATAAATATTTTCAGCGGTTTCATGCTAATATGACTGAAGATAACCACCAGCCTGATGACGACTTTATTAACCCTAACTACTCCAAGTCCATCAAAATCCACCTCCAGGTTTCGCTTGATTTTGTTGGATTCAGTACTCACAGTATGCCCAGCGAATAGATCATGTAAGCCATGTGTGCCAAATCCATCAAACTCCACCAGCTGCTTTTGATGGATTCAGTACTCACAGTATAGCCAGCGAATAGGCATGTAGCCATGTACCAAATCCATCAAACTCCACCAGCTGCTTTGATGGATTCAGTACTCCGGTATGTAGCCCAGCGATAGAGCATGTAGCCATGTGTACCAAATCCATCAAACTCCACCGCTGTTTGATGGATTCAGTACTCCACAGTATAGCCAGTGAATAGAGATGAGTCATGTACCAAATCCATCAAACTCCACCGGCTGCTTCTGTTGATTAAAGGGCAGTATACCGTCACGATCAGAGAAACTTTCAAAGGGCATGGAATCGATGTCCTAGTTTAAGATGAACACAGTGACCGAAAATTTCCTCATTTCTGCACATTACGTAATACGACCTTATCAGTCACTGAATTATTCTAAAACAAGCACTCCGATTCCATGCCCTGTTGATCGTGACGACACGCCCCTTTAGGCGGTGTATAACAAAGCCATCGATGCTTTGCATTTGCTTACTGTACCAATTCCACTAAAGTCCCAATAATTAGATACCTTTTTACTGCATGTTGATGGATTTTGGAGGATTGCCTAGGAGTTAGGGCTAAAGTAGGGATTTTTTATTAAAAATTATTATTATTTTTTTTTTGGGATGGGGAGGAGACACAGTATTGTTTATGACTATAATGATAACAAATGATGTCAAAATGATGGCTCTGGACAAACGTGTAGGGATCAGAGAGAAAGGTGTACAGTGAATCACAGCATGCAGTGTGTTACGTGTTAAACATGAAGTGTTATTCATTTTGTACCATTTCATCCTCGAACATGAAGACCAAACGTCCTCTTCATCATGATCTGCCTGGAGCGGTATCATATGGCAGCAGTGAACTATGGGGAATAGGTAATAAGGTAATGGAGGCTGGTGAATTGTGGGAGTTTAGAAAATGGGTTCGAACAAGGTATCGGTATGCTACATGTATATGATGTACATGTACATATATGTAGATCTGAACACAAAATATACATGTACATGGAGCTGAAGGGAAAATATACATAATTATATATGAGTTAGTTGTTAATTAATTCACTATATAAATGAACAGTAATTCTAGGTTAAATTTGGTACAAAGAACAATCTGGTTATACAAGTTCATTATACCACGGACTATTGCACTAGGTGGCTCATGTACTTTTCGAAATGTACCCTCATGTAATGTAGCTGAAATAAATTGACTGTATCAACGCTGATTGTCAAAACAAAACACGACACATGTGTTAAATACGAACTTGATTGTCTGTGATCTCAAGTTTCAAACCTCAACAATCTTGATCCAAGTCAAAATATAAATGTCCTCTGAACCTCATTGCGTGCATTCAAGTAACATGTACAACTACATGTAAAACACAAGCACTGATCACATGTAGGTTATTTCCTGTTACATATGATTGTCATGTACGACGACCAGTGTCTGGTATACAGACCTAGACAATGTTTTTGTCGATGTAGAATATTTTTTGAAGAGTCATTTCAAACTGTAAACTCAATGTCGAATATTTTTTGAAGAGTCATTCAAACTGGAAACTCGACCCGGAAAACACTTCATGTAAATTTCAAACTCTTTCAGGTTTGTAAACAGCAATACAATCAGTGAGATGCAAGATTAAATTGGACAGGATTATATGGTAATGCTCATTAAAATCAAAATTTAACTAAATCATTTCTTTGCAAGAGTCTTCTGAACATGATTGATAATTATACTGCATACATACACTTTAGCACCTTCTATACGTATATATGTAATAAAAAGACTAGGAGCAGTATGTACGTGCCAATAATAGCATATTCTTGTCATGACCATTGCGCCACAGGCATTTTACATTATCTGATCATGCATACCCCATAACTTCCATGTTCAAAACAATTTTCTTTCGCTCTCGAGCAGTGAAAACTACCGGCACTTGAGATTGGCATAAACAGTAATGAATTAATGCATGTCAACAAACATCAGAACTACCATAGTACATGGCCTGCCACTTCATACTAGCATGTTCTTCTAAGAGATTTCTGGCATTGAGAAATTCCTGGAGGGGCTAACAGGGCCAGAACCATAACCATGGAGAGTTAATTACTTTTGTATAGTTTTAGAGCAACAGGAAGACCTCTAGGATTTGATAAGTGGAGGACACATTTCTAATCATTTCACAATTTAGAATGCCCTCTTCAAACGAGGAATTTTATACCCCTGTGTGTATGCACACATCCGCCAATTCAATAAAACGACCGTGATCTCCTCGGGTTCAAAATGCAATAATCAGAGAGACTACACAGAGAATAGCATTGAGTCAATGCTGTTGTCAGATCTGTTTAGCACCTCCCACAGGTTGTATATATGATAATGTCATTGAACACCTTGAGCCGGATTTGAAACAGCTTTTGCCTAGAAATGAATTTGAAAGATGTCCGTTTCATGCATAGTAAGGTAGAAGTCGTCACTGTTAATTGGCTTCCAGGATTGGATTCATTAATATCTGAATAGGATCATAATATTCCAATCAGGATATCAAGTCATGGGTATCCAGAACATTTTTAGGGGGGGCTGAGAATCAAAACAATTATTTTCAGTACTACAAAAATTACAATGAATAATCAAAGGAGAGAAAACAAGCACACTGTGGGAATGGGAGTTGTTCTCCTCCCTCCCTCCTCCCCTCTCTCTCTTTTTCTCTCCCTTTTTAAATATTTTTTAACGATTTTAGGGGGACTACAGCCCCTTACCCCCTGGATCCGCCATGCAAGTATCTCCCAATGAGGATAGTATTGTCGACAATGAGCCTAAGAAAAGCATATAGTTTCTCTCAGACACTGTGGACCCAAGCATTCCTACATCCATTGAGTGTTATGTTCACAATCTGCAACCCGATAGATGAGATCTGATGTCGAATCTGAAGACCATTAGGTCTTGAAGCTGTGCCATCAATGTGTCAATAGCCAACATGTCTGAGCTGAATTAATAAAAAGCTCAGCGCTCTGCTACTCACATCCTGATTTTAATTCCATATTCTCTGCAATATAATACCGGACCTCCTTTGCATCAATACAATAAATGTGACCATACAGGTTCCTATTTTTTACTTTTAGATCATCCACAAAAAAAACAAAAAAACAAAAAAACAGTTCACTGCTTGGTTGTAAATTTGAAATATGAGCTTAGAAATCCAAATGGCAAATTCAAACTGTGAATTGTAAATAAATGCTTTAAAAACAAGGTAGGATCAGTAGTGTTTAACCTTTGACACATCCTACTGACCTTGACACCCAACAATTGAGCATGCTCAGTTAGTGTGTCTTTTACAGTATCAGCTAAATCACTGAGGTTGACCACATTAAAGCTTAGGGTCAGTATTGTTTAACCTTTGACACATCCTAGGTGTTACCTTTGACACCTACCATTGAACATGCTCGTGTGTTTGCTCTCGACTGTGTCCGCTGAATCACTGAGACTGGCCACATCATGGACTTCAGTTTCGATACCAGCGGGATTCTGACCAACGTCTTCAAATTGTTGCTCCTCATCACTAGATACGGAGGAAGTGGCTGTTCTCCAAGGCGAGGCACTCTACAGAAAAGATAAGACAAACCGTCAAGAAGAAGAGTTTGTTTTGAGGAAGATGGATTCTGACAAAAGTCTTGAAATGGAGTGTTGTGTCCGAGCGGTCAGCGGACTCGGAGTTCTGGTGGCTGAGTCATCAGAATGTGGTGCGAATCCCTAGCCATGCCAGTTGTGGCACTTGTGTCCTTCAGCAAGACACTCAGCCATGAGTTTCTTCTCTTCACCCAGGAGTAATAATGGGGACCCTGTGAGGCAGAGATGGTAATTGTGTTTGATCAGCTGATGAGCGCCTAACAGGCTGCCAGGGCTGTATACTTCCAGGAATGATCCAGGAATGATTAAAAGTAGCCTGATGACAGGGATAATAATGTAAAAGTGCTATAAGCATCACATCATGATAGAGTTGGCGCTATATAAAAATCCACTTATTATATATGCAAATGATTGCTCCTCATCAAAGATTTCAGACATTGTCAATAGGGTTTGTTTGCCATCAAATTTGAAGAAAAAGTTCTACCTCAATGCCTCTCTGAGAAAAAGCCATTCATGTTTATCGTTGGGCCAGCAATTGCACTATCCGTGTCGTCTACCGTCTACTGTGGGCTGAAACGTCATCATAATAAAGGAGATGTGTTATCTTCGCTCATGTCCGTCAGGGCACTGTCGTCATACTTCGTTATGCGTGCTCTCGATGTCTGAGAATCGAAAGGGATGAAAATACACGCATTTGTTATTAATTCAAGCAATAAAAGGAGATTCCGCTCATGTGAGTTGAATCTCACATTCTCCTACTACATGTAGTGTCACAGAGTGCAGGTGATGCAGTCGTCAGTATGAATTACAACATGAACACATGTAATGATAAGTGGCATATTGGCATGACTTGTCTCAGCTCTACCAAGGTAAAAAAAGAGGCAAATGCTTCTTAATCATAATCCTTCTAAGTCACGCTGCTGTATTAAAATAAAAAATAAATGCTCAAGACAGTTTAGACAATCTGATTGGACAAAACGTAATCATGTGGGGGTGTTAACAGATGGTAAAGACATCAAAATCAGATCAAGCGTGTACATGACGTGCCAGCTGTTGCCAGCTGTTTTGTGAGAGGCGGACGTGGCGTCATGTACGTGCTTGAAGTCTTTTGTTTGTGTCCCAAACGTGAATTTGCCCATTTCTATTTGGCTTCATTCAACAAAATTACAGTTGTTAACATTTTGAAAACGAAATCGACACAGGCATTTATGAATGGGAATAACAGTTTGACGCTTGGTCTTTACCGCAGGTTTTGTGCATGGTCACAGACAATAAGGACCTTGTGTTCTGTTCACCGTGACCACACCCAAATCTGGTCATTATCCTGTGGTGAAGACCAAACAACCAACTGTTATTCCTTTATTAACCGTTTGTACAAGTCTTCTATCATGCACGTTTAATAGCTAATGATCTAGTGTCACCAATGATGGAAAGGCAAAGGTATCATGTACATAACAAGGAAATAACACTGAACCTCTACCTTTATAAGATTTTCTTCAATTTTGTCACATGTAACAACCATTACAATTTTTTTCTTTTCTCATGCACGCAAATTGTATTACTGTACATGTGGTTCAACACTAGATGTGATTTGAAGCTTGCATGATGAATTGGATTATAAGAAAGATTGAGTAATAATACCATACAGTGAAATAATCTCTTCTAAGTTCTGAGAAGAAGTGTGGTTCTGATAACAATAAGCTTGGGTGACATTGCTTTTTTCATCCATGATATATCGATTATTATTTTTCCATTCAAGCATGATTGCTTTAGATCCGATAACCACAGGTATATACCCTCTATAAGCGTCACAATAAATCACAAATTCGTTTGCATTGCGTGATGTACTTTTGAAGTAGTTCGCTTTTATTTCTCACTTCAAAAGATGAAAAGACTGTCCTAATATTGTTTCCATGGAATTTCTGACTTGACTCACAATGCCAATTTTTTTAAATCGCGATATATTTTTTAATCATAATTTGCTGATATCTTGATAACTTAAAAGGTTCTCGATATCGTGAATCGAGATAAAAGAAGGTATCGCATATTCGATATCATTGTGTTATCACCCAAGCTTAGATAACACTTAGTTATGTCGGTAGACTATCTCACTGTGGCCAAGCGCGGTCTCCACGACAGCCACCTCCTACATCAAAAACTGCCGAGCCTCCACCTCCTCCGACCTCAAATCCTGGCATCCCTCAGAGCGAAGGCAGGAAGCTCCTGGACAGCTGCATGATAAATCACCAAAACTGTGGGCCTAGAATCCTGGAAGAACTGTGGAACCAGCTGCCACGCAACTACCTCCACCAGTTCATCTGGAACCCTGCAGCAACCCATGAGGCATGACCTCCACCGTCACTGCTGGGTCCGACTCAACCGCCTGCCCTCCGGTCACAATCGCCTCGCCAAGCATATATGCGAAGATGGGCCTGGCCACTAAACCCCTCCTGCCCTTGCGGTACCAGCGACCAACGGCGGAGTACATCATCAACACCTGCCCATGCACATGTGTACGGCAACCTGACTGATGTCGATGACCAGGCCAGAACCTGGCTTCACAGACTTCCACTGGAACTATGACTTGCTGCGTCATCGCTAATAATAATATACTACTCAAAACAATTTAGAACCGGAATAATCTCAGTTAAAGACAAGATCATTTATTTCAGATAAACACAAGGTTTCACAGAATTGATGAGAACAACTGCACAATGAAACAGATGATAAAGGATGCATGTAGTGATTACACATTTCATGACATGACTACTGAAAGAGAGAGGGTTGCAAATGAAAATCCCGGTTCATGGAACATTTCAGACCTATTTGATGTTAAAATCGGTGTTCCCTAAATTGTTTTGAGTAGTATAATAATAATAGTTTGTTGTGCCTACAATACGTCATACCAAACCAGCCTTTACAACAACTTCTCACATCAACACTTCTCTCAAGCTCAACAAGGATGACAACATCACCCAGCCCAAGACACGCCATATCTCCAATCTTGAAAGAACTGCACTGGCTTCCTGTTTCACAGAAATTGTTTTAAACTATCTAATTGTTCAAATCTTTTAATAACATTGCTCCAATTTATATTTCTGAACTGCTTAAAGTCTACACTCCATCACGCAATTTCGCTCAGCAACATGTCACTCCTAAAGAACCAACTTCAAAAGCGGAACTGGGTGATAGGTCTTTTCTGTCCAGCTCCGAGACTCTGGAATCATCTTCCAACAAAACTCAAATCTTGTCATGGTATAACTAGATTTAAGTGATGCTTAAAACTTATCTTATGTCACAATTCTTCAAAGATGATGTATATTTGTAATTGCATTGTAGATACATGTATCTCATCAGTACATAATTTTTTCTCCTATGCTATCATTGTATATTGTTTGTATTCATGTTTTTTTTTCTGTTTTTTCTTTGTTTCCGCCTTGAGCGCCCAGCAGGAGTGGATATGTAGCCTAAAATCTTTATTATTATTATTATTGATTAGTGCTGGGAGTTAGTATGCTAACCATTTAACCAAAACTTTTGCAACACAAACTACATGTAGATCATCACAAATGGCACACTGTGCATACATATTCAATCAAAATGCATCAATAAACTTCCGCAATGATTGTTTAATAACCAGCGGAAAAAGAAAGTCTAGAACAAAATGGGTGCAAATTCTTCCAAAAATGTTTGTCGATTATTTAAAATATTGGTTTTGGTTAGCGGTTAGAAATTTCTAAATGGTTTTGGTTGGTTAACGTTAATCATTCAGTACAACCCAAGACCAGTCTCTACTCTATCAGCGCTGAATTCAAATCCATGGTCACTCTTCCTATATTATAAGCTTCATATTGCATTTTGAGTTGATTGTCAGATAAAACATGAGATTTAATCTCATGCTGTTCAAAACTTATAACATGTATATTTAATGAACCATTTGCATACCAGAATTGCATCTGACAAGATTGTAAGAAAATCATATCAAAATGAGATTTGATAAATCTGGATTCAACAGATTGAATGCAATAATACAACTTTAATTCCCCAGGAAATGTTTTCATTCAAAATGTTTGCATCCATGTAATTATGCTACATGTAAACCTTAAATACAAATCTTGAATATTGTATATATATGTAACAAATTGTGAATTTTGATAGTGAAATAAATTTTATGTAGCATTTGAAGTGTAATCATTCACTGAATTCACCCCCATCCCACCAACTTTTATAAAGCATGCTATAGAATACTATTTGGAGTGAAAAATAATAATAATAATAAAGATTTTTAGCAGCATATCCACCTCCTGCTGGGCCAATGCGAAACTAAAGAAAAACATTAATACAAACAATATCAATGATACATAGGAAAACAAATTATGTACGAGATCATGTACCTACAATGCAATTACAAATATACATCATCTTTGAAAGTTGTACATAAGATGAGTTTTAAGCATCGACTTGAATCTGGTTATACTGACAGATTGAGTTTAGTGGAAGATGTTCCAGAGTCTGAGCTGCGACGAAAACCCTATCACCAGTTCCATTTTGAGTTGGTTCTTGAGATGACATGTTGCTGGCGCAAATTGCGTGATGGAGTGTGACTTTAATAGTTCAAAATATAAATTGGGGGCAATGTTAAAAAAGATTTGTGAAAAAAGCGGTTTTAAAACTTCTCTTCGAACCCG